>ML977724.1:0-34273 GCA_010015725.1 Amniculicola lignicola CBS 123094 | reverse complement strand
GGGGAGGGTAGTAGGGAACGCTCTTTTGTATAAGCGTTTAGAGGCCTCCCCTAGGGGGGGGAGGTTGAAACATTAATCAATGTTATTAACTAGGATCAATGTATTAACTGTAATTAACGTGTTAACTATAATTATACGTTAATCAATGTTAGTAGTAAGGCTAGGGTGTAGGGAACGCTCCTTCATGTAAGCATTTAGGGGGGGTAGGGGTTATAATAGTATTAATAAGGTGGGCTGCTTAATAAGGCTCTCCTCTATATAGCTATGCATATAGTAGTTCCTAATCTATAGCCTATTATCTCCTCTATATAGCTATGTATATAGTAGATAACTAGATTTATATAACCTATATTGAATAGGAGACACTAGGGTACAACAAAGGCTTAGCTATAGGCCCTCTCTACATAGCTATACATGCAGTAGGAGACTAATCTTATCTTTGTGTAATTAGTTGATCTAGGGGCATATATAAGGCTTACTTAAGCCTCTCTATATAGCTACGTATACAGTAGTATAAGCTTCTTTATACCTTCTCTGCGTAGCTATATATATAGTAGGTATAAGCTTTGTTGTATAGTAGCAGTTTTGTTGTTCCTTGCGAATCTGTCTGTTAAGGACAAAATCCTCTACGTAGCTATATATACAGTATAGGGTCAGTTAACAGAGTAATTAGTATTAGAAGACTAGGGTTTAATTGAACAAACGTACGCCTAAAGGGTGTACCAAAGGGTAAGCAGGCACAAAGAATCTAATTATCTACTATATACTACTATCTAGAGTAAGATAAGATAGAAGCTTTTATACCCCTACTAAGGTGAAGCTAAGGCAGGAACCTTATCAGGAGCCTTAGCCTCAGCTGAGGCCTTAGCTATGGCTAATCCTAATCACCTAATCAATTAACTAGAATTAATTAGGAATTATATATAGATAACAGGGATATAATATAGAATTTAAGGAGGAAATCACGTAAATTATATCTATAGGAATCTATATTCCTATTAATTTATAGCTCTAATATATATAAGTAATTAGGAATAATAAGAGTAGAGGATAAAGTACTATAAGGAACTATTAAGATATATATATAATACAAACTAGCTCCTATATTTAGGGAAGCTAATAAACCCTAGAAAGTAGACTTAGTCTTATTATAGAGCTAGCTTAGGTTTATCTCCTTCTAAGCCTAGATAATCTATACACTTAGAGATTTCTCCCTAAGAAAAGATCCTTATTCTTGAAAAATATAAGTAATTATTCTATTAGTATATACAAGGAACTATATAATAGCACTAGGAAGACTTTTAAGGCTATTCTAGTAAAATAAGGAAATTCTACTAACTCCTTAGGTATATTGGATAGCGCTGTAGTATCAACTATTAAAATAGAGATTAGTTTTAGTACTCTAATCAACTAGCTATAAGGAGAGAACATCCTATTAAGGATTATAATAGAGGAAATAAGAATATAGGTATTAGCTAAATTGGAACGCTGATAGCACGTAGAAAGGGAACTAGAGTATCTAAGAGAAGTAAACCAGAGACTTTAAGAGGAGTCTAAGGAGAATTTGTCTATTACTATATATTTAAAAGGAGTCTTTAATTCTTAATCCTAAGGATTAAAATCTACTATATAAGAGCTGTAAGTACTATAAGAGGGGCTCTTTATAGGTACTTAGCTTATAGAATCCTAGTAATTCTAAGCTATACAATTATACTAAGTATTAAACTAAGTTATAGTAGTTCTTTTTATAGTATTTTGTATTTATAAAAGTTAATTTATTAGTACCTATTAATACACTACAAAATATCTATTAAGTTCTTAATATAGTATAGATTCCAAGTTTTAAAGTCCCACCTAACTTAGAGTCTATGCTAAGTAATAAATATAAGAATAGTATAGAGTAGTTAGATAGGGACTTTTATTACTATGCCCTTACCTTAAGGCTATTTCAAGATGTATTTATTTAGTTAGAGTGGAAGGATAAGGATGAGAATATACATATTACATAGGAGGCTACTATAACTCTTAGGCTATTAATAGACAAAGATTACTAGCTTAGCTACCTCTTATAATAGGCCTATAAAACTAAATATAAATATAATAGGATTATAAGCAAGGGACTAGGGTGATAGATAACTATCCTAAATATAATGTTTCTTTATTCCTATTATATATGCTAATATATATATACTTATCCTCCGCATCCTCTCCTAATTCTTCTATTCTTTAATACTTCTATTCTAAATAAGAGTTTAGAGGTGAAGATGCACAGTTCTTTTAAAGAGATACCTATGTACTTATACTACTAAGGTTTAGGGGTTAAACTTCCTATTAAGTAGTCCTAATCTAATCTATATTCTAGTTTATTTATTTTACGTCTTTTATTATATTACTAAAGTATACAAGTTTAATTCATCTCTTTATAAGATATCCTTATTTCTAGGTCTTACTCTAATTAATACTACCTAAATCAAATATAAGTTAATGCTTACCTAAGTAGTAACCACATTTAGATATATAAATATAATCTCTATCTATATTAGGAATACCTAGTAAGGCCTTAATCTTACCTAATTCTAGGTAATTATAATTTAGATAGATAACAGGAGCAGAGAATGTGTTATTCTTACTATCTAAAAGATACTTTAATACTACTAGTATTAATAAAGAAGAGTAGAACTTTCTCTTTATCTATATTACACTCTTATAACTAAGATTAACAAGAAGCTCTACAGAACCATCTAACTATAGAAATTGGAAGCTAGTCTTTAGGAAAGAGTACTAATAATCTCTAAAAGACTAATCTAGTAAGCTATTACTAATTAGAAGTAATATAAGTATATAATATAAAATATAGGGGTTATCTAAGGGATATCCCTTTAGGGGATTTACAAGCTCTATCTCTTCTTTTAATATACCTAACTATTTAGTTACTAATTTAAGGTTATAAATACTAGGAGGCTATTTACTATAAGAGTTATATATAATAATAGTAAATATAAGTAAGGTATTTAAGCGTGCTTTAGATTGTTCTAGTAAGAAGATCCATGAATTCAAAGCATAGATATCTTTCCCAATTAGGTATATATTAAGTTTGCTTACTTAGAGGAGCCTTTCTTAATAGAGCTAAGGAAATAGTTTAATGTAGGTATTTCTGTATATAAGTAATTAGGGTACTAAGAGATAGAGACCAAGGACTTCTAAGTATTTTTAAAGTTACTTAATACTGAAACTGCGTAGAATAGGTGAGATAATAGGTTTAATATTAGTATAATATTGAATAAAAGTAATAGTATATAAAACTCTCTATATAGTAATATATAACAATATCTATTAGATAAGCCTAGACAATAATTTTATAGCAGAAGTTCAGTTACTATATATTACTTAATATATATATATATAGAGTTACGCATTTTATTTTCTAGTTTTTATTACTACTATAGTTATAGTCCCTAAATAGTACCTAGTATAGTACCTAGAATAGTTATTATAACGGAGTTGAATTCCTCCCCCTACTCTACTATTTTAGTTAGAATAATTATAGTGCTTAAAATTAGCTTGTAATACTCTTATAATTTTGCTATTCTTAGTTTCTTATATATTTAGCTTCTATTTTCCCTTCTTAGTTCTACTTTATCCTTCCTATTTACTAATTATAGGTGACAAATAGACTATATACTTTAATTAGAGATAATTTCAGATTAATATTAGCTAATACTCTGAGATAATAGTATAATCCTAGATGCTAGCGCCTTACATAGTTACTAATACTAACTAGGGCTAATTAGTAAGCTAAGTTCTTTTGATATTACTACGAAGCTATTTCCTATCTTATATAACCTAGCCTAAGGCTAATATACTATACTGCTGTTATAAAAATCAGTGATCTAACAATATTATCTATACCCTTCTAATAATTAATCTTTAACTCTATATACCTAAGCTATTACAGACTTAGCTCTTGTCTTAATATTGCTTTAACTCTATATATATTAGTAGAGAGTCTTAGATTTAGGTTCCTAATAAGGGGAGTAGTAGCTGGCTAAGTAAGTGAGTTATATTAAAACACTATATAAATCTTTATTTTACTTTCTAGAATTTAGAGACTATTATATTCTAATACTACTATATAGTTGTTAATAGTATACTAGTTCTTCAACCCATTAACAAGGATCTTTTAAGGCATAATCCCTATCTTATATACTACCCCTACTCTAAGTTACACAGCTACTTTTCTTAGCTTATATTACTTAGAGGTCTATATAGCAGCATAGTAAGCCCTAGGATAAGATTTTAACCTATACTGAATAGGAGTAGATGCTTCTTAGACTATTTACTACCTATATTCTTATTCTCTATAAAAGTAATTCCTTCTAAGTAATATTTTTATACCTTCCAGCTTTGTCCTATCTCTAATCTAAATCTCTCCTTCTAAAATCACTATAGTTTGCATATAATAGATACTTTAATAGCTATTATAAGAGTATAACAAAAGTAAGAAATACTAAGAGGCTAGGAGGGTACCCTTTAATGAATTCATAGAGATCCTGAATAGTAGACACTAGTCTAAGTAATCCCTAAACTTATCTTATATAACATAAATTGCATAGAGTAGGTAATAATCCTAATAGTAAAGTAGTTAAAAACATAAGAAGATTTTTAGCTAATTTATGAATAATAATGCCTCTAAGACTAAATTTAATAAAAGTAAGTTTACTATAAACTCTAATAAAGATAACCCTTATACCCTAAAGTAGAGTTCCCTCTTATATACTACCCTATACTAATCTTTATAAATCTAATCTTATTTATTTATAGATATAAGCTCTAGTTTAGTATTAATTTCTAAGATAGTAAGTCCTTATATATATTAAGATTTACTAAAGAACTTACTATTATAGATAATACTTATATAATTTATCTAGTATACTAAATAACTAAGCTAGTTTAGAGTCTCCTAAGCTATTTAAAGAAGTAAATCTAGACTAGCAAATAAATATTGAGTTCTATTATTATATCTAGATTGAAATAATCTATAAGCCTATAGGAGATACGCCTTTTTAACTAAGTAGGTATAATTGTACAATAGGTATATACAGGACAACTAGGCTAAGAATACTAAGAATAGGTAAACCCTATAAGTGATTAGTAAAGCTATTTAGCTAGGAAATATTAGAGAAAGGTAAAATGCTATATATTATAGGAGATAGGGTAGTATAAGGAAGGTTATATTATAATATCTCTATGTAGTAATTAGCTGGGTACTAGCAGCTATATTATATATATATATATTAGTTAGTAGTAATATCCCTATTAATAGTACTATATTAGTAGAGATATTTATAGATATATTCCTTGCGCTAATCCCTTTAAGGGATAGGTACTTTAAGGATTATAGTAGAGGAAATACTAATAGTTACATAATATAATTATAAAGTACTCTCTCTTTATATTTTCTATAGTAGATAATTAAAATAATTATAGGTATATCTTATTATAAGAAAGGTTATAAAGGAAGAATAATAAATATTAAAGAAAAGCTATATAACTAAACAACGCTGTAACCCTATAGAGATAATTATATAGTACTACTAGACTCCTACCTCTCTAAGTAGAGACTAATCTATAACTTAATTAATTTAATATATAGAATACTTAAGTTTATAGTAACCCTTTCTAGAGATATTTTATATTATACCTAAGACTAAAAGTATACTACCTGTATCTAAAGTTCTATAGGGTAATATATAGCTACTATAGCCCTCTCCTAGTTTCCTAATTTATATAAGCTACAAAGTATCTCCTATCTAATTACCTAAAATCTAAGTATAGTATTAAGCTAGTTCTTTTACTTATTAGTTAGCTGCCTATAAAGGTTTCTCTATATAGTATCTACTACTTATTAGGGCCTCCTTATATTATAGTTAAGTAATAGTTACTATATAATAGGATTATAGTAGGCCTAATATATAGAAGATAAAGGTATAGCTATTATAGCTATATATTACAGAGAAATATAGGACTAGTAGTTAGGGGGGAGTAGCTTATAGCTCTATAATAACTAATAGTAATAGGGCTTTAGAGTCTTAATACTTAAACTAGGTCTTCCTTCTACTGCGTTGCAAGGCTTTAGAATATTAACACTTAAATATAGACCTCCTTCTACTACATTAAGAAGCCTAGCTATAGAGTACTAATATTAGAGGTAGTATAGCTACCTCCTAAGATTATTAGTATTTAGTGCTATTATACTGGCCTTTTAAACAGCTTACAACGCCTAGGGAGGTATTATAATAGAGGGTAGGGGATCCTTAGAAGATGTTAAATGCGGTAGGGAATATTTTTCTCTATTTACAATCTAACTGGTCAAATAGAAGAGATTATTAAAGACTAGAACCTAGAGGTAATCATGTATATAAATAATACCAGCTATTAGTATCTATACTTCTATTTTATACCTAGTTACTATAGTAGGACACTTGGGCTTAAGGGGATCTAGGTAAACTACTAGAGTACTAGGTAGTAACTATAGTTCTATTATAAGGATCTTGCCCCTACTTATCAACTATAACTAAAGTAGTACTTTACTATTAATATAGTATACTAGCTCTATATACCCTTTAGCTTTAATATAGATATTAACTATTATTTTATCTACAGTAGACTACAGCTCCTCTTTAAGAGGTAGGGTTATATCACAAAGAACTAATAATCTAGTTAAACAACTAGTAACTTTTGTAGTACGTCTAGCTTTTATAGCCTTTATGTTTTAAGGAGGTAGTATAATAAAGACTAAGTATAGATGTATAGGTGTATACAAGATATATTATGGGAACCAGCCAGCCAAACCGCTCTAAATGGTTGACATAGCATTTTGCTTTTTGAGCTTCGTATTGCTATAATATTAGCTAATACTTAGAGTAAGTAATTGGATCTACTTCTGCAAGTCTAGTAGTAGCTTAAGGCAATTATAAGGCTTATACAGGGAATAGCGGGGTTTTTAATACATTAGTCTTACCCCACTTCTTATAGCGCGCTAACTAGGTAGCTGCGATGGAATTCGCATTAGCGTAAAGTGCTACAACAGGGGATTAAGGGAAATACTTCACTTAAACCCCTGACGTTGCAACATCGCAGATGCTATCTATTACACTATGTTATCACGTAAAGAGCAGTTTGTGAGGGTACTAGATGTATTCTTACCTTAGGAGGTTTTAAAGTCTAAGGCAAGTCCCAAGTTTCTTAATAATTACTTACTAATTACTATATAGACTCTACTAGCAAGTGTACAAGCGTTCTTTGCCTAAGGGACGCTAAAGGAGTGTATACAGCTACTCCCAACGAGCCACTAGAAGTTGCATTCTCATACATCTAATACAACCTCTTAGTATACACAGAAAGTAATTCAGACTATTACAAGCGCCAAGGAGCCTAATATCTCTAGTTTTGAGAACTTATGGGTTTCTAGGTCTACTATAATCCAGTTTAGCGGCATAGATACATTTTCTCAAGTGTTATATCTAGTAGAAAGCCTAGAGAGGTTAGAAAAAGACCGCTTATTATCTACTTGCGCGCTTCGCTTTTGTCTACTTTTTTTATCCTATAAGTTGGACTGGATTATGGCCTCCATAAAAAAGGAAGAACTAGTATTAGGATTAGGAATAAAACAGATAATAGTAGCCTTAGATAAGGTTACAGCTAAGTGTAGATACTTCTAAACGCAAATTGAAGACTTGTTAAAGAGGCTAAAAAACTATTTTTTAATTGCTCAAACTTGCAGCCTAGGCTCTCTATTAGTACTTAGATATTAGTTAACCTAGTAGGATAATTCACTGCTTACGGAGAAAAGAGACTAATTCTTATAGTTAGGAGGCTCTTAATAAAGATGATATTGCTATAGCCTATACACTCCTTAAAAAATGCTAGTTTAAATCTAACTATAATATTCATAACAAAGTTACTATTAATGTTATTATTCAAGGCCTATAAGTATTAGGTTAGATAGGCTCTAAGCTTATAGAAGGTAGAAGTTATTTAATAGACCTTATAGGAGAATTTATAGAGCTTAAGTAACTAATATATAGAGAAACTGTATATTGCAAAAGGCCTATAGTAGTATACAAGGTTAGGTGTTAGTACTAAGTATATAAGAAATACAAGGTTAGGAAAATCAGCTTAACATAAGATACTGCAAATAGCTAGTCTATAACTATATCTTATAACAAGCTGTAGCAGCTGGGCCTAGAGATATAAAGAATTCTAGTACTAACTAAGCTTAGAGGTACTATTGAAACTATACTTCACCCTAAACTAATAACACTGATTATTCTATACCCCTAAGGACGTTAGATTATAGGGTAATAGGCACATCCTATTATAGGTAAGCCTAGGGCAATCTAAGAAGAGTGCTAGGATGAGAATTTGCTTCTTAATAGTCCACCTGTAGCAGGAATCAACTATTAACTATCCTTATTAGTAGGCTTAGGAAGCTAACTTAATGTCTAAGGAGATGGTGAGTCTTGTTATCCTTATACTATACCTTAGCTAAAAGAGATAAGCAGATAAATTAACTCTAATCCTATTCCAATTACCTACAGGCCTCAAAGGGCATTATTATAATTAGCGACTTAATCCTAGACCTAATATTGTTACCACTACAACGTATAACACCCCCTATACCCGCCTATTATAGCAGTGTACACTTTCACCACTACGTAATTAGCCTGCCCTGCCTAAAACTACAGACATTCCCTTACATACCTAGTCTGATTACCTAATAGGCATATCCCTACAAGATGGACTAGATAGTGTTATAAGTTCTGCTATAGACCTAAAGAACCCCTCTTAACAGGAAACTCTAAGCATAGTTGGCAATAGTGCTGGCAACGAGAATAGGCATCTATAACTAGGAAATTACATAGTAATTAAAGAAGCAGATTGTGAATGGTGGCAATAGTAGTAGGGGGATATAGATCCACTATTACTGCTTAGTAACTAGAGTAATATTAGAGATGTAAGTAACAAAGGGGACAGTTAACATTTTATAATAGACGCTAGGGTAGATTATAACCAAGCCTAGCTCTAGTTCTATCTACTCTCAATTAGTTTCCCCTCTCTATGTTTTTAAGTATACTTTTATCTCTAAGTATGCTTTTTTGCGCAGATCGGATCGTATCTAGGGTAATAGGATAGTAATGTCTCTTAGCCTAGTCTTAAGTTCTCTAGATTCAAGTAGGAATAGCGAGCCTACAGTTTTTGGTAGGTATATAATCACCCTAGTAATTACCCCTTGTATTACTAAGTTCTATAGTACATTAGTCTATAATTAGTGATTTAACAGCTTCTCTACATGCCTAGTGGTAAACTTCTAATCTAATCTTTTTTTCTAACTTAGTAGGGAGGGTGTACTAATATAGTACTGCTTACCCTAGAGTATCTATATAAGACTACCCTTATAGAGCCTTACTTGCAGTAAGATCCTTTACTATATTTTATTACTTAATGTATAGCCTTGTATAGCGTATACCTTATTAAAAAATTCAATATTTTTAGATCTAAATATCTCTACCAATATAGCTCCTATTGATGATGCGTTAGCAGTATTAAAATTACTAAAGCTTAAAGAAGAGATTAATTTTACTTAATTTTCAAAAGAGTATAGTTGTAATTAAAGTATACTGTTAAAGCGTTAGTAGGGGGTATAGGGTATAATAGTACAGAAGTAAGAAAATCAACAACTTCTGAATAATACCTAAGAAAGAGAGTTAATCCTATATATTAATGCTCTTACCTCTTAAGGGCTACCTCCTATATACTAAATAATATAAAATTTTATATTAGATATTACTAGTAAGTAGGCAGGTAAAAGCTAGGCTAATTAATTTATTAAGTGCTATAATATTAATCTTCTATTAAGATAGGCATTAGGAATAGATATATAAAGAAAATGAGCTAATTCTACCTTTAAATATACCTTATATTTCAAGCTTCTTAAGTGCAAGATAGAATAGTATAATATAGAGCTACAAAATATATATAATATAGATAAGAAGGGCTTCTTAATTAGGATACTATTAAAGATAAAATAAATCTTTTTAAGATAGTAATTTAAAGAGGGGGGAACTAGGCAGATAATATAGGATAGAAATTATAAGTAGATTACTATAATTGTATATATTTATATAGATAGGACCTCTCTTATACTAGTATTAATCTACTAAGTACTTACTAGAAATATATAAGATACCTAGTTATAAGACTTTAATCCTCTTATTAATAAAGCCTTTTTTATATCCTCTCTAAGTAGGTAGATAAATAATAAGCTTAGCTAGAGATAGCTTAAATAGGTATTTAATAGGGAGATAAAGGCAAAGGTATAATAGAGCTATTAACTCTTAATCCTTAATAGGTATAGATCTTATATTATAATAAGCTTTATTAAGTTTTATAATAATTATAAGATTCTCCTAGCTATATTTCCCCCTTATTTAACTTATATATTATAGCCTCTTAATATTAGTATATTTAAGCCTCTGTTATTAGCCTATACCTCTACCCTAGCTAATTATATTAATAAATCTTAAGGACTATTAAGTATTATAAAAAGAGACTTCTTCTAGCTCTTTAATAAGGCCTAGTATACTTCCTTTATAAGTAAGAATATACTCTCTACCTTTAAAAAGTATAGACTTTAGCCTTTTAATACTAATTAAGTACTCTGCTAATTTTAGAGTAATAAGTATAAGAGACTATCCTTAAGTAATTCAGCTAACTTAGTACTTAGTGCAGGAGACTAGAGAAAGATTAAGAGGCTTTTATACTAGGTAGTTACTAATATATATAATATATACTTATAGTAGCTTAGTTAAATAATTTATTCTATCTCTGTGCATAATATCCTTCTTAAAAATAAGAATAATTACCTAAAAGAGGCTCTTATAAACAAGAAGAAGAAGTAATAGTATAGTAAGCCTCTCCTACTTAAAGTGCCTTTATAATATAATAGTAGAGTAATCTTTTAGTCCCTATAGAAGGTTTAAGAAGCTTATAATTAATAGTATAAAAAGGATACTAAAGAGGAGGCTCTATAATACTAAAAGGACCTAGATAAGATAGAGAGAGCCTATAAGAAGGCTAAGAAGGCTTATATACTTAAGGAGAGGAAGTATACCTAGGTAATAGTAAAGGAAATTAAGCTCTAAAAACAGGCTGAAAAGCAACTCTAGAAGCTTGCTAAAAAGACTCTAAAAGTATATAGTAAGAGCTCTAAAAACGTTATTAAATTGAAGGCAATTACTATTAAGAGCTCTACTAATAATAAGTAAGTAGATAAGGTATTAGGTAATAAGGTATTACTTATAGAGATGGGTGCTACAACACCTACTTAATTATAGTATAATAGAATTATTAAACTCCCTAGTAAATTTCGTAAATAATCTAGATCTCCAAAATCACCCTTGTAAATGTCTGATTAATCCACTAAAAAATTGAGTTAATATAGGATTTATATAAGGCTCTAGAGCCTTAAAAGTATTAACGTTGTAGGTAAAGGATTATACGCCACATAAGGCCGTGCGTTAAGTAATAAAACACAGTAGGCCTTAACTTAAAGGTATAATAGTGTATAGTAGCATAATGCAGGCGAAGAGTAGTACTGCTAGTAGAAAGAAGCTTAATACAGCTTACAAGTACAGCGTATTTATATTGCTATAGAATAAAAGACTGAGGTATAGTTGTATATTAAGCATAGACGTAGCAGAGCTTAATAGAGCTAAGAGCCTTGCCTAAGTACCTAACCTTTTTCAGCCACTGCTTAGCCCATCTAGAAAAACATACATCCTTCACTCGTACGTGATAGTTAAGGAAAGTTGAAAAATGCACTTGTACTTAGGTCTGGGTAATAGTAAAAGGATGATTTTCATCTCTATACTTATCCTTGATTACTATTAGAATTAGTAGAGTCTCCCTACTAGAGTTACTTTTCCTCCTCTATAGGTTTAAAATAATCTCTTATATAATTAGCTAAGTTAATAGGATTACCTATAGGTCCTTAGCTATTAGTACTAGTATTATTTTGTAGTTAGCTACTACAGGAGTCTCCTCTAGGGGCTACTATACTTAAGTTATCTTACTAACCTAACCAGCTATAGCTGGTTAATAGGGGGTTTTCTTAGCTATTAGCAGTAGGTATAGTAAGCAGTAACTCTGCCTAAAGGTCAAGATATAGCTGGAATAGGGTGAAGATAAAGTCTACCTTAGAGCTTTTCTTACAGTGTAAAGTAATTAGTTAAGAGTACTTTAACCCAGGCTAAGTAAATTATTTAACTCTGCCTTAGTCTATTCTAATATTTGGATTTTGCAGTATATAGGGTAACTGGTTTAAGCTATCTTAGTATAGTAAATAGAGGTTACTATAAATTAACTCTTAATAGTAAGAGCTCTGCTGGAGGAATAATAGGGATAATAGATAATAAGCTTTTAAGCTACCTTAGCATAGTGGAGAGTGCTTTACTAGATAGTAATAGCTATACTGCTAGAGGGAGATAGAAGTATAATAGATAGCTAATGCTTTACAAGATTTATAGGTTAAGTGATTTTAGTATATAGAAGATAAAGAACTTAGTTTAATTATTGAGTTTATATACCTCTTCTTGCCCCTTATCTTATATGCTATACTATACTACTCCTTAATCTATATATCCTAGTAGTATAGAGAGTATAACAGCAGTATCCCTATTGTATAGATATTCCTTTGTAGACATTATATACTCTAAGGCCTAAAGGAGTGAAGCTGCAAAAGTATAATCCTAGATATATTCCTAGCTAGTATACAGCTTTATTTATCCACTATAAGAACTGGCCTTATATATACCCTATATACTACTCCTAGTTCCCCACCCTATAGAACGTTAATAACCAGCTTAATTAGCTTAGATCATAGATAGTATAGTGTTAGTTAGTTGCTATAATTATAGCCTTCTATTGTAGACAGTAGCTGCAGAAGGAATAGTAGCATTTTGCTATCTATTGGCTCGCTTACTAAGGATTACCCTAAAGCACCCGCTACTGTAAAGCGCCCAATTTGAACACTAAAACAATCCTACAACTTGAAGCCGTAGAGCCTTATATAATAGATATTATTGCGAGATTTTTGAGTAGTAGTATCTAGAGGCTTTAATTAATATACTAAGCTATTAATATTACATAGAAGGAGGAATATTACAGCTACGTTGTAACCTAAGTACTAGTACACCTATAATAGTACCTTAAGGCTCTCTACTCCCTATAGGCCTTATAATAGCTCTCTTTTTTAGAGTATCTTTAGTAGGAGCCTTGAGGCTACGCTTCTTACCCTTTTAGGATATTTTAAGAGCTTATTAGAGTTGTTTTATAGTCTTGTAAGCTGCTTATTATATAGCTTATTTAGCTACCTAATTAGCCTTCTCCTTCTACTGTATTAGCCTAGCTGTAGCCCTTACCTAACACCTTATCTCCTTCTCCCCTACCTTTACCTGCCTTGCCTCCTTATAAAGTCTATTTATCTTAGCCTTTTAGTATTATACTTGCTCCTCCTAATACTCCTAGAGCTACTAGTAATTATATACCTCCTTAACCTTCCTTAGAGACTAAAATATAGCTCTACCCTAGTACTCCTTAGCCTCCTTAAGTAGGAGAGGCTTGCCTTACTTCCTGTGTGTTCTCTTATTAATTAGAGCCTTATATAGGCCCTTAACCTTATACTTAAGGAGTATCTTTTAAGTTAAGATTTAGTAGAAGGCCTAGCTTAGCTTTTAAGCTTATTTATTACCTTAATCCTTAACTACCTAATATAGGAGGCCCTCTATCTTTCTCTAGTTTAAGGTACTTAATACTAAGGACTTACTATTACTTAAGGAGCTTAAGCTAGTATTAAATCTCTATAGTATAACCTTAGGATTAAAGGGTAAGAGGCCTATAGCCTTAAAGGCCTTTAGAATTATTATTTCCTTAAAGGAGGCCTCCTAAGCTTAGTAGAAGAGGGGGAAGAAGTCCCTCTTACTTATAGAGGTAAGGCCCTAGCTCCTCTCTATAAAGGCTAATATCTTATAAGAGTATATAGTTAAGAGAGGCTTAAATAGGGAGATATTAAGAGGCTATAGTATATAGGTTAAGTAAGGAGGATATACTATAAGAAGGATCTTATTCTAATTATAATATATAATAAAATCTATTATAAGGTAAGATCTATAGCTATTAAGGATAAGTAATTAATAGGAGGATTAAGCCTTAGTCTTTATATTATAATTAAATACCTACTTAAGCTATATAAGGCTAATATTATTATTTATCTAGCTAGAAGGTAATAAGGAGATCTAAACCTAATAAGTCTTATAATTAAGGGCCTGTAGCTATAAGTCCTATATTAATCCTAAGGCTAACTAATAGATAAGAGTAGGCTTAAGGTAAGATCTATTAGCGTAGATATAGGCTAGTAGGGTTATCTACTCTTATAAGCTATCTTAGATAATACTCCTCTACTTTTCCTCCTTATATAAGAGCCTACTAAAGATCCTCTTTAAGTAGCCTATAATACTAAGTATAAAGCCCTTCTTATCTATATTATAGATATAATACACCTTAATATAATATTAATTAATCTTCTTAGATAGGAGGCTAAAGTATAGGCTATACTTCCTCCCTGAATCAGCCTTATAGCAACTATTATTAATCCCTATTATCTATTTTAAGATAAGCTTATCTAGATATCACTTAATAAAGTAATTAACCTAGTTAACTCTAAGCTCCCTCCCTGTAATCTATAAGGTAAAATTTCTAATTATAGCTTATATAGGTAGAAGGCCTTAGGTAGTAAGCTATTTAATATAGAGTAGGAGCCCCTGCTCTTATTATAGGTAGAGAGCCTACTAGTTTTAGAAGTAGATATTAAGTGAGGTTGATACACCTTTATGCCTCCAGGTAAGCATTATAGGCTTAATACTATACTCTCTTGCAATTTGCGCATATATAAGCTTTTCTCTAGGTTCTAGCAATTTAATAGCTATAAGTACAGCCTTAATTAAGCTTATATTAATAGAGTTATATGTTATTAAAGGTTTAGTGTTGTATATGCAGATTGGGCGCTTCATAGTAGTAGGTGCTTTGGGGTGATCCTCAGTATCAAACTATACGTGCTTAAGCATTTTCCTTAACTTGAGAATTCTTCTCAGCTTGAGTATTTTCCTCAACTTGAGCATTTTCCTCAACTTGAGAATTCTTCTTAGCTTGAGCATTTTCCTTAACTTGAGCTTTCTCCTCAGCTTGAGCCTTTTCCTCAGCTTGAGCCTTTTCCTCAGCTTGAGCCTTCTCCCCATCCTGAGCGTCCTTGACACTACTCTACAACGCCACTTCTGCGTCTACACATAGCTGATATACATGCTGGAGTATTCACTGTCCTAAAAAGACACAAAAATTACGAAAGATCATGCAAATTTGTCACTACGCATTACTATAGCGTGTATTGAGAGGTTCTGTTCTATAAACTCATTCCTCTAGCCTTCTACACAGCGCTAGGTACACTAAGGAGCTCCTAAGATATTGATACTATTATCTAAGACATTTATCAAAAGTATGAGGAGGACTAGTATAACCTCTTTGTTAATTGGCAAAGATACTGTAAAGCCCTATAAACCCCCTAATGTAAAGTAGCCTTATATAGTACAAAATATCTTCTATAACCTCTATTCTATTGCTAATCTTTAGTAGAGGGCGTATTATATTTTATAGCATAAGGAATTCTAGGGTCAAAGGAGGAATAGATATCCCTAGGTCTATATCACTTGCAATTGTTAAAGTAGTCTATAAACAAGGGGAATACCACTAATAGCTTACTATATATCAATCTCCAGGTAGAAAACACAATCATAGTAGCTAAAGTAGCTATACTAGAGAAGATTCTTAGAGGCTTTCTTTTTATAGGTATAAGATTAAGTTGTACAAGGCATAAGGATACCCTACTAGGAATTACTAATACTGTATAGTTATGGGTTCCTCCTAAACAATAGGGTGATATTACGTTAGAGGTTTATATAGAGTTATCATTTGGTAAGTATATTCTTGCACTAAACAAGGACTTAGTAGAGAGTTTACGTAGTATACTAGGTAACTACCTTTTTAAGGCTATAAGCGCCAGTGTACAGAGGAAGGAAGAAGTAGTAGAAGGGAAGCTGATATATACAAGCACTATCAAGGTTCTAGAGGATATAGAGGATATAAGCGCGGATATTAAGGTGAGGATCACGATAGTTTTTGTGATAGGTCTGAGTATATAGGATAACACATTCAAGCCTAAGCTAGTCTTTCCTAACTAATTTAAAGTATGTATTAAGTATAGTTACAGTTTGCCTAGCAGGAAGTTCCTTGTCCTCAATCTTTGTATTTGTATAATAACTTCTCCCTCCCGTTACAATACATCCAGATCCAGCTATCCATGACATTTTTCTATCGTAGTTGACTGGTCCAAAGTAATGATGAACGAGATGTTCGTGATATCCTTCACTAGTTTATTCAGTCTGGGTGTCTTTGCGTCAGGTCTAGAGATATTTAGAGATATATCGAAGTTGATCCTACCTCAGGCATCAGGGCGACGAGCAGTGGGTTGGCTATAGGACGTCGGAAACGTTGCTTTGGCGCGAGGCGAGTTAGGCTCAAGCGGTTGATGTAGGTTAGGAGAGGAGTTGTACTGTATGCCAATACATGTTAGCACTGTCATGGCTATGGATGGGATTTCTGTTCACCTCAAATAACTGCAATAGCATCCACCTATGAGCGGCTTTGCGACTAAGGCACAAAAAGAGGTAGATCCTAGCCTTTATTCGTAGTCTTACGTCGTAGAGTGACTGCGAAATGGTGCGGAGTGAGGACGCACATGAGGGCATTGCGGCCCAAGATCATCTACCCGGCCGGCCATAGCCGTGCCCCACCTCGAAACTGTCATCACATGCGGAAATGAATGGGGCCGGGGTTGTCCACAATGACGCACATTTCAGCCCTGCATTAGGCTTCCTTTATATGCTAGTACCACAAGGAGCCCAAAGTTTCTCAACGGTCCGTGCACGATACTCACCAACACTCAGTGACTTCCATTGAAGAAGCGCGCAGGCTTGTTGAAAAACTTGATTGTCAAATAGCCACATGTTCATGAGCGAGTGCACGTCCACTGAAGCCTCAGCGCAACACGTTGCAGTGCGTTCGTAGTTTGGAGCAAGCGGAGGGGATTGATGAAGTAGAGAGGGAAAGTGGTGCGAGAGCGTAAAATATGTCGACAAGGCGGATCTGCGCGCAGGCGCGGGATGACTGGACCATCGGTAAATTATTTCGCCGATACCGGTATACCGTGTCCGTGCGCGTGATGCGCGGACCACAGAACACGCCAGATTTCAACACCACACACTCTACCATTATGAGTTCAATTGAAGCTCGATGTCATCCTTAACAAGGAGCCCAGTGAAGTCATATAGGGCGCTGTCTACAATGCCGTCACCGGATTGACCCCACCTTCCCGTACTCTTCCATCCATCTACCATCGACACCCCGGTGGTAACAAACGCCATGTCTGCATGGCGGGCAAATCCGATCTAAGCTGTGCCGTAAGGAAAAGTGTAACGTCACTCCCTGCGTAGCGAGACACCCTCCGTGCCAAGACATATGAGGGGTACTTTGACTTTAAGCAACTCAAACTCTGCGGACACATTCCCAAACAACACACAATTGAGTCTTCCGACAACTCTCTACCCCCACTCTCGCTCCGCATGCCTAGTACATCAATACTGCAAAACCGCTTCCGCCTGCAGTGATTGACCGAAATATCCTTAATCCATGGGCATCAGATGCATGTGGCAATAAGTGGACAGTTCGGCGGAGCAGGCCACCCGACCATTTGGTCACATATAAACAACTAGCCGATTATGGCATAACCTCCGCCAGGATCAGCTTGACTGCATCGTGGCTGCACCATGTTCCCAGAACGCTCCTCTTGATGACTCTTGCAATCGTATGCTTGCAGCCAGTAGCATTAGTGTGAAGTCTGCATATGCTAGCGTTACAACCCTTACAGTAACGTGAGGAAGCTTCAAGAAGTTACAAATACAAGTATAAGGCGCATCTGAAGAACTTTAGCAACGTCTAACCTTTCGCTTTCTCAAAGTGTACTATCGTATTTGTAACTAGGTAAGTTAGGCCTAGCTTTCGTTGTGCCACCCTTCCTCACTCGCGAGGCAACACCTTTCTAAATAACAGCTCTAACAGGATAAGCAAACGAGATACAATGTGCGACTACTACGAATATTCCGTCACGCACAGGGGATGTAGGAAGGTGGATTCAAAGCATCTCATCCGTAAAGAAAGGGATGTGCCCTGTGACAAGGCCCAGCAGGGCACCATGTGTACGCCAGTCAACCGTATCCCATGGCAATTTGGGTCTTCCAAGCTTCCAGGACCGTGTCCAAGATGTGGTAAGTGAAACGCGTCAGGAATAAGCATAAGCATGCTAACTCAAGACAGCCGACACACCAGCCATTTGAAGTTTTCAATCACGCTCGAAAATAGGATACAGCCCCATTTCTGGATGAAGAGGAAGGGCCGTAACGCAAAACATGGTTGAGATGTTGAATCTGGTTTGCGTTAATTCACTTGATCTCTGAGTAAACAATGAATTTACAGACCTTCGTATTGTTCGATGCTCTTCAACACCTCGTCCATAGAACTGAACTCAACGTTCCAGCATTTTCTTATTACAGATCCCAAAATTGTAGCGTTATGAACTTGAGGAAATTTTCTCGAACGAAACAAAAGCTCTACTTCAGAATCAGGCTTGTCGTCGTATGGTGGGCGACCTGTCACCATTTCATATAGGGTAGAGCCGAATGCAAATATCTCTGTCTCTTTGGTAATGAAAACGTCTTCTGAGTCGGATGAGGAATCTGAGGTAGGAAGCTGATGAGTAGTGCTGTAGCAGATGGAAGCTGGGGAATTATCAATAGATGATCCCGCAAAATCCCCCAGCCTAAGGTTTAGCTTCTTATCAAGGAAGATGTTGCTACAGTTGATGTCCCCATGAAGAACAGCACTCGCATGGCAGAACACCAATGCTTGCGCTGCTTGACGAGCCCAGCGTAGGAGCAACATGCTGCTTGGCAGGCCCACCTTACGTAGGTGCTCCCTCAAATTCCCATTCTCGACGTATTCCAAAGTTATTCCATGCTCAGAACTGCCGTAGTACCGTAGTATTGTTGAGCATGATTTCTCACGCAATGGTTCAAGTCGTTCGTACACCTTGATTTCGACTTCGTATCGGGCGCGAGCATCAGGTTCGGGATGTGGGAACTTGATGACTCTTTGAGTATGAGGAATAATGGCGACCATACCAGTTGTTCCAAGGCCTACAATATGGCTTGAGTCGATCCCAGGTGGAAGACAGATACCGGTAGCCATGAAGGAAAGCCTGGGCAGTATGATTTGAATCTGTGATGGTCAGTTAGACCTTGCGTTATCGAGGCGTACCTACAAGCACTCAAGGGTATTGGGAAGTGATGGATTCGAGCTGGGGCTGGGGCTGAAGAGTGGATTCTCGTTAGCATTGTCGGTTAAATATCGGCCCGGTAATCACGCTTGCATCCGAACATCACCTTCGCCCACACCACTACCCAGTCTTATCGAGACGCAGAATCAGGCCGGCGAATGAGGGAGGCTCCGTTGCTGCCAAAGGGCTGCATGCAACAATAGTTGCTCCGTTCAGGTGCGTTTAGGCCACCGACGACGAAGCTGTACAGCCCTGTTCCGCGCGGAGGATAGACAAACAGTGCGCGAAGTCTAGGGAAACCCCTATGCACTCCATGCGCAACTATATTCCATCTTCGTGGGATTGGCCAATTACGAATAACGCGCCAGATACTGGAACGTCACGCTATGCAGAATTTGATGGGCTTGAGGCGCACCGCGATCGCGAAAACGACATCTCTGTAACTGCGAGTGAGGGCGAAATCCGGATAGGACTGAGTCGGCGTTTTTCTTATGTTAGTAGACAGGCACTGCATCATGAATTCGAAGAACAACATGATTGAGCACCATTAATACATTTTGCAAGCTGGCTGTTGGTTTACCTACTGAATCTTATCAGCCGACGCACGGTCTCGCCTGGCGCACACCCACACCGGAATTTACCGAATTTTGACATTATTGTAACTCCACCAATATGGACCGTATCGAGGAAGCGCTTGCACATTTAGAATCCTTAGAACTAGGAGAATTGTTTAGTTACACTGCAGTAGCTAAAAAATATAGTATTAAGAGAAGCAGGCTGTCAAAGCGCTGGCAAGGTGTCTAGGGCTCTCGTGCTGCACAGTATGAAAATCAATAACTACTTAATAAACAGCAAGAGAAGGAGCTTGTAAAGTACATCAATCACCTCTATAGCTATAGCCTACCACCTATAAAGCAATAGCTATATAACTTTGCCTTAGAAATCTATAGTAGAGAAGTAGGTAAAGCCTGGGTAGATCGCTTCCTAAAGCATTATAAAATCTCTCTTATTTCTTACTGGACCTTTAGACTAGATTGCAATAGGAAGAGCACTAATTCAGCCTTTAAATATAAGCTATATTTTGAGCTTCTTTAGTAGAAGATTTAAGAGTATAGGGTAGAGCTACAGCATACATATAATATAGATAAAAAGGGCTACCTTATTAGTATACTCTTAAGAATAAAGTAAATCTTCTTAAGGTAGAAGTATAAGGAAGGCAGCCTTAAGTAGGCTATTTAGGATAGTAACTGTAAGTGGATAACCTATATTACCTATATCTGTACTAATAGCTCTACCCTACCTCTAAGCCTTATCTATTAAGCTACTACTAGTAATATTCAAGATAGCTAGCTATAAGACTTTGACCTAGCTCTATATACTACCTTCTTTACCTTATCTCCTATAGGCTAGATAAATAATAAGCTAGGCCTATGCTAGCTATAATAGGTCTTTAACTCTAGAATAAAGAAGGTAGTAAGGAGGGTATATAGGCTCTTAATTCTAGATAGCTATAGCTCTTATATCTCTATAAAGTTCATTAACTACTATAATTAGAATTAGATTCTACTAGTAGTCTACCTACCTTATTTAACCTATATACTATAGCCTCTTAATATAGGTATATTTAAACTACTATTAATAGCCTACTTAGATTAACTAGTAACTTTTATATATGAATTAATAGGATTTATAGCCCTTATAAAACAAGACTTCTTCTACCTTTTTAATACTATATAGGAGACCTTATTCATAGAGGAGAATATACACTCTAGCTTTAAAGCCTATAGTATAGAGCTATTCAACCCTAAGAGAGTCCTTACGTGATTTAGTAAACTAAGAAGTAGGCCTTCTTCTAGTAAGAGCTCTTAGTTAGTTCTTACTACTTAAGATTGGAGACATATAGAGAAGCTTCTATATAATATAGTTAGTGATATATATAACTAGTAAGCTTAGAAGCTTAGTAATACTATCTATAGTCTCTCAATCTAGGTTATAACTCTCTAGATAGAGAATTATAGCCTGAGCAAGGCTCTAGTTAATAAGAAGAAGAAGAGGAAGCATAGCAAGGCTCTCCTCCTTAAAGCTCCTATACAGTACTATAGTAGAGCTGTATTCTATAGTCCCTAAAAGGTTCAATAAGTATATAAAAGACAAGCTGAGAAAGATACTACAGCAGAGCTCCTATGCAATAAAAAAGAGGAGAAGGTAAGGCTTAAGATAACTAAGAAGCTTAAGAAGGCTTAAATAGCTAATAAGAAGAGACGTATAAAGGCAGCTGCAAAGGAAGCTTAATAGGAAGAGCTAGAACAAAAGTAACTCTAGAAGCACAAAGCCTAGCTTACTAAGTAGGCTAACCAGCAGCTTTAAAATAACTACAAGGTAGCTAAGAAGGCTATAAAGCCTCCTTAAGCTTATAGTACTATACTAGAGCAGGTAGTTAATAAGTAATAAGTTGTTGAGGTAGTAGAGCTACTACTGCAGTAGAATTAATAAGGTAGAACTATTAAGCTCCCTAATTACTATTGTAACTAGCTAGTACACGTAATAGAATTACTATAATTAGTTTCCTACTCTATTAAGAATATAGATCTATTAATTAATTATTTAGTACTGTAGGCCCTTAATTATAGAGATACTATATAGTAAATTCTATGTATTAGATAAGACTATACGCCAGCTAATAAAACTTAGTATCTAATCCTAATCTACAAGTCTATCTTCCTCCTCCTTTTCCTCCTCCTCCTCCTCCTCCTCCTCCTTAGCTACACCTTCTCCCTTCTCCCCTATACTTAATCTTAAGAAGTATTAGTCTAGGAGCTTACTTTATAGATAGCCTTCCTATAATTACAAATAGGTCTACTTACTAGGCAGTAACGTATAGTTTATACTAGATAGAGGTAGTACCTACTAAATAGTTAATAGTAGCTATAAAGGAGTAAAGAAGCTAAAGAAGGGATCTGTTACTAGCACTATATATATAAAATAAAGGTAGAGATATATTCTATACTCTTAAGTTCCTTTGAGATATCCCCTATGCGATACTATGTAAAGCTATTACTAAACAAACTAAAGATTTAAGTATAAAGGTAAGCCATCTACAGCTAGAGCTATATAACAAGAATTTTAACTCCTAGTCTACTAAACTATTATAGAAGATAGGCATGCAGCCCTGTAGCATATACGCCCCTAGTATATATATACCTATACTTGCTAATAAGAAGCAGCAGAACATTGAACGTCTGGCCTCCTTAATGCTATATTCAACTTAATCCTCTCTAAGGTTACCCTAATCCTCCTTATTGTCTACAGAGATAGAGCTATTACTAAAAGGCTCTTAATCTAGATCTCTACTATTAAAATTATCTGTGTTCCTATCCTACTAAGCTTATTAAATATCTATAGGGGCTTGTTGTCGTCCAAAGCCCAGTATACCTAGGAGATAGTTCGTGATATTAGACTTAGATGGGCTAAACATGACTTATGGGACTATGATTATTCACGTTAGGTAGTTAAAGTAGAGAATATTCCCTGAATATATTAGAAGAGTCAGGTATAGATAAGCGTGAAACCTATAGTCAAATAACCTGTCCTAGCCATTTGGGCTTAAGAATTCTATACTTAGTAGAACACAGGCATAATTAGCAACAACTATAGACTATACTATATTTATAAAGGTATTAAATCTCATCCAGATACTATATATAAACGTGTAAGGCTTATAATGTTAGATAGTTAGATTTAGTAAGGCGGCTATATTTAGGTTCATTATAGGGCGGAGGGTCTGAATATACAAAATGTATACCTAGAGGTCTTGCCTATTTAGCGCAAATCCCAGCTATATAACTAGCCTAGTAGTTATACTCCTTCTCCTTATTAATCCACCAAAAATAATAACTCTTTAGCTAGCTTGCTTGTACAGAAACGCTGGATTTAAATATACCCTGATTTAATAAGTAAAGTGAGAGTTATAGCAAAGCCCAACGTGAGTAGTAATTGTAAATTGCTACTTTAACGTTCTCTTCTTCCTAGACTGGGTAGACTTAGTCCCAATCATTGTATTAGGGGTGACTAGCCGGACACTTAGCTGGCTGTCTGGTATCACTTGTTTATAATCTAGGCTATAGCCTTTAAACTATTGAGATAATCCTAAGCGCAAAGAGGCTGATTCTGGATCTTGTTCAGAGACATTAAAATTCAAATTAGCTGGTAGTATATTGATAATACTGTAGATTCTTTTAAAGTGCTTTAGAAGCTATATATTATAGATGTTCCTAATAAAAGTATATACTATCTACCTCTCCTTCCCATTCAACTCTGTAAAATTAAACTTGCGGATTAGATAGCAGTAATACTTAATATTATCTCTATTAATAACAGTGTAATAGCCCTAAATTCTTACGTTAACATTGCTGTAAGATATTAAAAAGCTATTAATTTCTTAATATAGCTCCTTCTCTTAACTAACTAAGTAGAAGAGTATATATAAACTATGTAAGATAATAGATTAAGTGTAAGTATTTTGTTAATTAGTAATATTAAGTATAGCTACTCTATATTTAACTTTAATAGAGAAGAATAGAAGGTATATATTATACGTAGCTATAATTAAGGTAGAATTAGTAAATAGGTTACTAATAAAAGGCTGTAACTTCTAAAGCTATTCTTAACTAAAGGTATCTCTCTTAAATCTAAGACTAAAATCTAGCTAAGGATAGGGACTAGGATATAAACCTAGGGGTTTTATAAAAGTAATAGAGTTAGTCTAATATATATTAATAGTCTCTTAGAGAATCTCTAAGTGTTTAGCTCCCCTATTAGCTAGAATCTCTACTAAAGGGATAATAAGTAGTATAATATTATAAACTACCTTAGTCTTATTCTTACCTCTAATTCTTTTACATGTCTTCTTAAATAGATTATCCTTAGAGAAAAGGGTATACTTAGGCAGTAATTATATCCCTCTAAGGAGTATTTAGTAGAGCTTTTTACTTTTAGCAGTAATTCCTTCTATAAAATTATCTATAAAACTACTATAGTCCTTTAGTTATTCTTTAAATAATAGATACTTATATAGGGTACTCTTTTAATCCTAAGGTTATTAGTTACTTAAAGTTTATATCTAGGATATTTCTAAATAAAGGCTAGGATTTAAGTATTTATAGCTTAGTAATATAGGTACTAAGTGAGTAACGTAACTAAGCAAGTAATATACCTTATTAAATCTCTCTACCTCTATAGTAATCTATCTCAACAATATAATAAGATAATATTAATATAGTAGCTATCCTAGATTAAGTAGTATCTATTATATGTTTCTTATATATTATAAGCTTAGTGGTGGTACAGGTTGAGGTTGAAGGAATTGGTCTATTATTCTAATCGATTGAGCTTGAGATACTAATATAGGCTAAGTACACGTAATGCTAAGATATATGCTAAGGCTTATATCCAGCTTATACACCCCCTTCAGATTCAAACTTATTTAAAGCTAATAACTCAGCTAGTTTATCTATATAAGGTTTTAATAGATATAAGTAATAATATTAATAATATCAGCCTTAATAAAACTCTCCAAAACCTAGCTTTGCTAGTAAAATAAGAGAAAGAGTATCTAATATATATAGGAAATATAGGAAATATCTTTCTTATCTTAATAGGGTTAGTAGTTTATTATCTTAATAAGGCTGATTTTTCATCTTAATAAGGTTGGCGGTTTATTATCTTAACAAATGAGGTTGCCTATTTTTTATCCCAAGGAGGTTACTAAATAAGGCTGCCTATTTTTCATCCTAAGGAGGTCACTAAATAAGGCTGCCTATTTTTTATCCCAAGGAGGTTTATTTGGTTAATCTGTTTTAATTGGAAATTTTTCCATATATAGCAAGGATAGCCAATTCTTATAGTATTACTGAGGAAGGAGCTTTATAAGGCTATTAGCTAGCTGATTATTTAATTAGATATAGGCTAGATTAATAGTATTATTCTATACTCCTTCTTAGAGCTAGTAGTAATAGATATCTATATAACGTAGGGTAGTTTTTAGTCTAGGCGTTGCCTTAGTAACTAGTTGGATTATTTATTTATTATTATAATATAGGATTTGCTTATTATCAGGGTTGAACTTAAGGTCTTTAAATACTTACTACTACTAAATCAACTTAGTACTAGCTAATAAGGCTGCAATTAGCTCTACCTTAGTTATTAATTTAGTGATGCAGTGTTGTAGGGTTACCTTCCAATTAATTAGTCCTCTAAATAGGAAGAAGATATACCCCTAAGAGCTTTTATATATTATTTTATAATCTGTATAGGAGGCATTAGCTACTCTAAGGAAGGTAGGTTCCTTATTAATATAGGCTGAATTAGTTGTAATTGATGAATTATAGCAGATTAATAGATCCCTTATTCCTATAAGGTAGTTGATTACCTAATAGGCTATAGTAATATAATAAGATGATGGATTTATAAGAAACTCAGCTAATTTAGAGTAAGATTTTGTAATATCAGGTTGTAATACCACTGCAATATATCCAATTAAGCTAACTAGCTGAGAATATTAATGTATATTTACTTGATCTATAGGCTAGTCAGATGGAAGTAGCTCCTTAATAGGCATCAGCGTTAGTGGAAACCTTTTTCCAGTGATTAACTTAGAGGATTGAAATCTAAGGCTGAGTTTATTAATATATAAAGCTTATAAGAGCCAAATTTACCCTATTTATTAATCTCTATAGATTTGTATCCTATAGAAGGTTAATAGGTCTCCTAGAGCTCTAATCTTATATTTCTTAAGCAGTTTCTATTCAAAATCATCCATTGCTGTAATATAGGCTGGTTTTGCTAGAATGATAATATTATTAACATAGAAGAAGATAATCAGCTGATTAGATATCTATAGGCAGGGAGTATCTTTTATTAGTATAAGGCCTAAGGCTAAGAGCGTCTTAGTTAGTTCCTAATACTATAGAGCTAGTGAGGACTTCAATCTATATAGGGCTTACTAGAGCTTCTAAAGGTAATCTATATCTGAAAAACCTTTAGGTAGTAAGTAGTATATAGGGGTTATAAGCTTTATATTGGTAAAGGTATTTACAGTGTTATATTAATGGATCTCTATATTAAAGTAAGCTGCAATTACTATAAGGCCCCTAAATATCCTTACAGCTAGTGTAGCTGTATAGGTATCTTTAGCTATTAATTATAGGTCACCTCTTACACAGATCTGAGCCTTATATTTCTATAGATATCCTTTATTATCTAGCTTGTATTTAAATACCTATATAAGTGGTAGAGCCTTAGGCTTAGCCTAGTTGTTAAAGTCTTCCTAGGTGATAAGCTAATAGGTCTCTTTTCACTTCACAGTAGTAATCTTAAGCTATATTACCTGATGAAAGCCTTGTTTATAAGGATATTGAAGCTTTTTAACCTCCCTAAGGTGCTTAGGCTTAGGAGGTAACTTGCTTTAATGGAATCAAGTTTTTAAGCTATTAATTAATGTTAATACAAAGGTAGCCTAATATTTATTAATTACGTAACTCTTATTAAGCTTCTAAGCAGGTTTTTAAGCTCTCTTTGTACCCTATAGAAGGATATATCCTAAGCTAATATTAGTGTTAATTAATTCCTAGTTTAGAGTAACGTTCTTCCGCTTCTATAATAAGGATAGAGGTAGGGTTAGAAGCCCCTAAGGGAGCTGGTTAAGCCCCTAAGTGCTTTCCTAATTTTAACTATGTAGATCCTTTGTAGTAGTAATATACCTTAATAAGCTTAAGGTAGGATTGATATCCTCTAGCTAAGGCTCTTAATTAATCTTATCCTTATTAGATAATTCCTTGTTATCTACTGTAATTGTGTAGATTACCTGCTAAAGCTTAGTACCCCTAAGTTAGTCTAATATATCTTTAGCATAGAATAGATCCTCCTTAAATGTTACGTTGTAGGTTTGAATAACCTTTGTTATTTTATCTCCTTTTCCTTTTGGGATCTATATTTAATAGATATTAGAGCTATTATAGCCTACTAGATATCTAATAAGAGCTTATATAGTAAGCTTATCCCCCCTAGGGATCTAGGTGTATAGAGCGTAGGCTTAGTAGCTAAATATCCTTATATAAGTAATTAAAGGCTTCTTCTAATAGGCTAGCTTATAAGGGGTCTTCTAATTAAGGCTCTTTGTAGGTGTGCAGTTAAGAAGGTATATAGCAGATATATATATCTCAGGGGCTAGCCTAATTAGGAGATTGCTAGCTTCTCTTATACATCTTAAATGCTTAATAAGGCTCTTCCCTAATTATTTAGTAGAGCTGTTTTGCTCCTCTGTATAAGGTAATCTAATTTAGAAGGTAATCCTATTATTGATATAATAGGCTTAAGCTAAATCGTTATTGAGGCTATATCTACACTTATTATCTACTATTAGAAAGTTGATCTTAGTATTAAATTATTATTTTATAAGTTCGTCCAATCTTATAAGAACCTACCTTATTATTAATTTATTCTTTTTATCAATTAGATATATAAAATTAAACTTTATAAATAGGTAGAAGGTATAGAAAATGTATTAAGTATTATTATAGCCAATGTTATCTAGCCTAATTAGGTTGATTACTAGAGTCTTAAAAGGGCAGGAAGCTCTAAGGGCATAGCTAAAGCGTTGTAATATAACCTTGTAAGCTTTATTAATTACGTATTACTTATAATCCAAAGTATTTGGAGCTAGGCCTAAAGGGGAAGTTATCCTATTAACATTATCTAGTAGGTAATTAATTACCTTATAACCTATATAGCCTATTATCTTATAGAGTATTGTTTTTATAAGTAATCTCTATAGTCTAGGCTTAGTAGATCTCTAAGGTCTCCTCTGATTGGCCGTATATACTAAGAATAGTATTATTAGTAGCTCCTAATTGGTTGCTAAAGGTTGCTGAGCAATAATCCAATAGCCTCCTTGCTTTATAAGATTAATAATATCTTGCTAAGATTCCCCTGTTTTTTAATATAGGATATTTCTTCCTAAGTTGAAGTGGATATCCTCTGAGGATAGTTAATCTAGTAATACAACGCTGGTAAAGAAGGATAGGATATAGGTAACCTCCCTTAATATAGTAGTTTTAATACCAGTAGGTATTGAGATTATAATATCAATGTCTCCCTAACCTGATATCTGTACTTCAGTAGGTCCTAATTAGATAACATTATCTAGTGTTACTGGATATAGCCACCTGAATCTGACGTAGTTGTTAGTAATATAGATATTGGATCTAGGATCTAGTATCTAATAGTTGATGAGAGAAGAGCCATTATTGCTAGTACATAAGAAGGTAGCGTAGGTCTTATTAGTTAATTAAGTACCTTAGCAGTAGTTACTTAAGTTAATTATAAAGTAATCTAGAGTACCTTTAGATGGAAGTAGTAAGGTCTTTTTCTATTGATTTTCTTAATCCAGCTTATAGTGGAGGCTGTTTACTTATACCTTTAATAGGATATCCTTGCCTTTTTTAGTAGCATTGAATTAAGTGATCTTAGCGCTTTTCTTAGGGTTAATAATAAATCCGCCTAATTTTAGATAAGGATTAATATATAGGTAGCTACTCTAGAAATGATTATCTCTATAGAGGTAGGGCTTATTAGGCTTTCTATTAATTAGAGTATTACCTAGCCTCCTTTTTCTATATAGAGATTCCTAATTATCTAGGGTAGCTGCGTAGGTGCCTCTAATAATATTAGCTTTTATTCTAGTTGTTCTAATATAAGATAGGAACTTAGTAATTAACTAAGTTACCTCTATCCTAAGAGGTATTTCTATCCTGTAGTACTTTTCCTTACCTATTATTTTGTATAATAATATAGCTCTATATTTACTATTAACTTGTTTAAAGGCTCTAAGTAGATCTTTCTAAGCTCTCCAGCTAGTAACGTTAGGAAGATTGATTAATCTAGCGTTATCGTAGGCAGTGATATATTTATTACACTAGTTTTCTATATTAATCCTTTATAAGCTTAGGGTATAAGCTTTTGTATATTTATAAAGAACTTATTATTCTTAATTAATTATTAATAGTAAGAACCTTTGTTAGAGCACCTAAAGACGTTTATAAGACATTAAGAACCTCTTAATATAGGGTAATAGGTCTAGATAGATGGATTTAGTAATCTGAGCGTAGATCTAATTAAGTTAATCCTTAGTTTAGTGAAATTCCTTTATCTTGGATAAATACTGCGCTATCTATGTTCTATAGAAGTTGTTTTCATCTACTAATAGGTAGATAATCCTAGGCTATTAATCTGCCTGAATTGTTGCTTCCTGCTGTAAGGCTGTTTATAGGGTATTATTATTACTATTAATCAAATCAGGTGTATAGAGCATCAGTTCTAGAGCCTTAGGCTTAATTAGTACCTATAGTAGGTTAATAGGCTTGTTAGGATCAATATATATCCAAACCTATGCAGAGATTACTAGATCCTTAATTATAAAGAACCAGAGGTCCCATTAATTAGAGCCTTGAAGGATAACTCTATCAGCAAGGCTAACATCATCGTATTTCGTCATTTTGTTTGTTGTTGATCAACGCGTTTAAGGTGATCAACTATAGGGTTTTCGCGTTTGGTGAGGATTGATATCAGTGGAAAATTTGGATTAAAATTGATCAATATTGGTTGATATTAATTAGTAAGGTAGGTATTAACAACTAGGATAGATTAACAGATAGTAGAGATTAATAGAATTGAAGCTAATCAGTGAACTTAGCAGGTTAATATTAATCAGCTAGGCTAGGCTTATAACTATAAGCTTAGTAGTAGTACAGGTTGAGGTTGAAGGAATTAGTCTATTGTTCTAATCAATCGAGCTTGAGATACTAATATAGGCTAAGTACACGTAATGCTAAGATATATACTAAGGCTTATATCCAGCTTATATATATTTATAAGTTATAGCCTATCTCTCTATAGTATATATAGTATACTAGAGCCTACTAGCCTACTCCTAATTACACCTTACCTTAATGCATTTCCCCCTCTAGCTGCTACTTAACCTCCTTTTAAGTAATAATATCCTCTCCCTCTGCCTTTATTAAGGTGCCTTACTTCTAGATCTACTTCTTTTTACACTTTTTATACTCTATAGTAGCCTTATTTACTCTCTTAAGACTTGTAATCCACTTGCACATAAGTACAGCTAAGTATACTATTACCTTAGTACCCTTTTTAAGCTAATTAAGTGCCGCAATAATAGAGGTAGGTAATAAGCTCTAATACCTCTGTATATAATTGTGGATTAGTATTAATTAAGCCTCTAATTTAAGCACATTACTAGGTATTTTAGCTTCCTATATAGTAACCTCTAGTATAGGTAGAGTTGGTGTACAAAGCTTTATATTAAGCTTTAATATTACTACCTCTAGATTATATAGGACTAGGCTAGTGCCTTAAAAGCTGGTGTAGATATTATCCTTTATAATTAATTAATTATAGGTAGCATAGAAGGCTAGTAGGAATTTGAGCTTACTAATATAATTAATACTATTATAGATTAGGCTCTTAATCTAATACCTATATACATACTTTAGTAGTAAGAAGTAGCCTATATTAAGTAGCTGCAGGAGGTATAATAAATAAGGTAGTATATAGAGAGTATAGATATTATTCTCCTTATAGATATCTTAAAAGTTGAGTAAGTTATAGCTCTTATAGCTATTAAAGATAAGTAGGTAATATACCCTAACCTTCCTGCCCTCTATATGCTTAATAAAGTACTTTAGCTACTTAACTCCTATCTTATTAGTTATCTAGCTGTTATTACTAACTATAATAGCCCAGTTATATAGTATATTACTGCCCTTATACTAGGTAGAGAGGTAGTACTAGCCTACAAAGATAATAAATAGTGGAATTAGCTACCTAGTAGTATTAATTCCCTAGATTATACTAACCTACTTACAATTACCTAGCTGTATAGCCTTTAGCTAGCTATATCTCTCTAAGCTAGTAATAATAAGATAAGATAATATCTTGCCTATTATAAAGCTAGCCTTATTAAAGTTATATATATCCTTATTATAGATACTATACTCTGCCTTAGTACACTATATAAGCCTATATAGCTAATTATAAGCTAAGTCTTCTTTAGAGCCTATTCTATAAATAGCTGTTATATAGCTAGCCTATATTATAGCCTCTAGTATAAAGCCTAGGGGTAAAAGCCCTTATAGACTTACTAAAAGGACTTATTAAATAGTCTTAAGCTATCCTAATTCTTAACTAGTAGTATAGCAAGGATTTATATAAGGAGCTCTAGAGGTGGACTTATAATTAGGTATAACCTAACTCTAACTCTCCTTAGTCTATATAATAGGCTCTAGTATAAACTCCTAGCGTAAGGATACTAGTAGATTTATTAATAAGATATATTAGTATATAGTCTTAAGCTCTTATTATAATCCTTACTAGACTATATCTATCCTACTAATATATCCTTTATCTCTTATATCCAATCCTGAATTAAGACCTCTTAATATAGCCTACTTGTATGAATTTTTACTATACTTTTTCTATAGTATCTAGGGAATAGCTAGCTTTATCTAACTTAAAGTTATAGTTGTTCCAGTATACATAAATCTCTGCTACCTAGCTCTACTATTAAATTCAGCTACCCTTATTACTATCTGATCCTAGCTCTTCCTTAAATCTATGCCTAATATGCTCCTCTTATCTCTATATAATATCTATATATAATATTACCCTACTCCTATATAAATCCTAAGCCACTTATAAGGTTATAGTAGCGCTATATTTAAGAGTTAAAAGTACTTATTCTACTTACTATTACTACCCTATTAGCAAAGTTACTACGTTATATCCCCTCTCTTACCAACTAATAAGTGTAGTATACTATAATACTATACCTCTCCTAGGGTTAAGCTCCTCTTTAGGTATACTAGATGTTAGCTCCTATCTTAGCAGGTTAGGTACTTTAATATTATCTAATATATCTTAATTTAGGGCCAATCCAATCTAGTCTTATTAGGTGGACCTAGGCTAAAGTAAGGGGTTTAGTAGTAAGTGTACAGAAATTGTACTCTCTACTAAGGCTATTACTTAGCTTATTACTAGAGATATTATAGTTTTTACTATACTATTAAACATAGAGGGAATAACTAGGACCTAACTATATTTATTAATAATCTAGATAAACATTAAGGGTATATATAAAAAGAAAGATATAGGTAATAGATAATACCCTTCTACCTCTTATAAGGCCTTAAATATATAGATATTAGTTAGAGTAGGTAAGGTTTAGGTAATAAGAGATAGATAGTTAAAGGAGGTGGCTTAGCTAAAGGTAGTAGCCTTAACTAAAATAAAGCTGTATATAACTAGGAAGTATAGCTAAGTATTAAGTTCCCTAAATAGGCCCCTTTATATATATATAGGGGCTGTATAGGTCCAGTTTTAGTCCTTCTAATATATACTTAGGCTTAGATTAGGGGTCTCCTAGAGTAACTTACCCTTAGATTAGGGGTCTCCTAGAGTGACTTACCCTTAGCTTAGGTTAAAGCAGTAACTACTTAGGCTAGTAACTAGAACTAGAAGTAGTTGTATAAGAGAAGTTTGCCTATCTCTATAGGTAAGTTTATACTATAGTAATTATCTATATATAGATAAGTTAGGAGTATTAGCTAACCTATATATTTAGAGAAAGATTTTACTTTACTATAAAGGTACTATAAAGATATATATAGTATAGATAGTAATAAGTATTTAGATATATAGTATATAGTACTCTACCTAGTACTAATTATAATAATAAATTAAATAAAGCTTTTATATAAATAATATATATATAGTTAAGAAACTAAATAAATACTAAAAGATAAACTATAGAGTAATATATAAGAACTATAGGAGTAATCCTATACTACTAAAAATAAGATATTTACCCTCTAGTAATACTTATTTATAATACTATTAAGATAATTAATAATAATATATACCTAATACTCTTCTATAGTAAACCTAGTAGCTATCTTTATAGGAAAGGCTTCTTTAATATTATTATAATTACTAAGGGAAACCTCTATAGCTATAAATAAGATATTAAAGCTAGGGTAGTAAATAGAGAGTAGTTAGGTTAGGGTTAGGTTAGCTTATATAAGACCTAGACCTAACCCTAACCCTTACCTATTTCTTAGTTATTAAAATAGGTTAGGGTTAGGGTTAGGTTATATAGACTATATATTAGGTTAAGGTTAGTATAAGGTATATTATAGCAGGTAATTTAGATTAGGGCAAAATATATATATTAAGATAAATCCTTAAGGAGCTCTTAAGGATACATCTAAGAATATATAGGATAGGTTAGGTAACTAGGGCTAGTCTTAGCCTAGGGTGCCTCTAAGGGTAATCTGTAGGATCTCCATTAGAGCCTATATAGAAATATCCCTAATAACTACCCCCCCCTTTCTAATAACTTAACCTAAGTTATCTATACTATAAATAGTATATACTAGATTATAATTAGTATATAGTTAGACTAGTAGTAGGGTTATTTTACTAAAATTACTAATTAAACTTTAGAAAAACTCCTAGTAGGAGAAAGTATTAGTTAAAGAAATTAATTTTAGTATAGTACTAAGATTTAACTATAGTATTTATATTACTACTAATCTTATAGTACTAGGATTAGCCTCCTAGTATACTATATCTAGCTGTTTTATA
>ML977723.1:0-42605 GCA_010015725.1 Amniculicola lignicola CBS 123094 | reverse complement strand
TGTTGCGTTGTTGAGATAGATCGCTGCAAAGGTTGATGAAGTTAATGAGGTGGGCCACTCGCTTGTATGGGCCGCTCGCTTATAAACTACGTTATAGAGGACTTCATCATGACATGTGAGGATGTGAATTCACAAACACCCACGTGAATCTAAGTTTCATGGTGTCGGCGAGACCATTTCTGGAAGGAGATTCTTGGAATCTAGGATTCACACACCGCCATGTCTCTGAAACGATCTGTAAGGCGTGTGTTTGGTCTGCACACCCTGTCCGTGGTGGACACAATTCCAGAGTTTCGAGTCGATATGATATGAGCAATTGGAGGCAGTCCCACTCAGTCTTCAGATGAAAAGATGTATACCGACGAATACCATGTGTCGGTTTTCTCAGCTGGTTATGTAGATTGCTTTATCTCCTTCTCTTACTGCACGTTATAAATTTCTGTATGACAAACTGTCCATTCGATAAAATATATGATAATCCCGATCTTGATCATACGAACATAGCGTCTCAAATTGCATACAGTGGCTGTAACTAAGCTTCTGTTCAGCTAGCTAGTCAAGGATTTCAGACACAGAGGTGTTGATTATCCTCCCAACTCCAAAAGCGTTCTCGCCCTTCAATTCGGTTGGCACACTCGTTGATTTGCATAGGAAACAGTGGGCATTCATATGTATCTTACTGGAGAGAGGCTTCAGATTGAGTACCCAAATATGCATGAACCCCCGAGGGTGCTATCTGGTAGCCCAGCCTCTTTTTTCTCCGTATAGAATTGCCGAGTGAGGTTCATTCGGCACCTAGATTAGCCGTGGTTCATTACTAGAGCATAGATACGGGCTCGAAAAGTGGTTGTAGGTTGTCAGCCGAAAATGTGATTGTGTCCTGCTTTTTATGGACGGAGGAGGCGAAAGTTGAAGCATGGGTGGGAGAACGCTCGCGTGTTCATAGCCGGTTCCTAGAGTTGAACGGTATCAGCACTGACTAGATGCTTGATGCACTCCCTTCGGTGTATACATTGGCTGATGGTTGAGAGATGGAATTTTGAGAGCATGAGTAACAACTCAAGAGCGTTGGAAAATTCAAATTTCTCGCCAGTGTGCTGTTGTCGGTGTTCACACGTCTCTAAACTGTACACAACATGTAGTCCCAGAATCCTCTTCTGCAGCATAGATAGAGCTTTCAAATGGATATTATGGCGCCGAACAAAACATTTCCCTCTTTTTTCACCATGGTCTCACGGCAAAACGGTTTCTCGGTTGTATTGTTCTTTCCGTCAAACTAGCCAATATTGGTCCTAGTAGGACACGTTAAATTCCGAGCAGTCCAAATGTTAGACATTCCAGAGCAAAGGCACTTTGAAAAGTTGAAGAGTTGGGTAGTCCCATCATTCTTTTTGGGGGCTGTCTCAACTGTTGGGCACAATAAATGCAACTTTTGCAAATCTGGAACCCTCAACAGCAGCACGAAAATGAACCACTAGCGTCTTTATCATGTATATAAGTAGGCTCACCACTGTACCTGTTTTCCTCCACCACGATATCACCACACAGCTATCCAAAAGAAATTTCATCCCAGCGCACCCCTTCCTACTACAACACTACATATACGCTCCCCACAACAAGTCAAAAACAAGTTCCAACCCACAGCTCACCCAACGTTTCAAGCCTAAGCACACAGCTTCAACCATCACATTTAGACTACATTCTCTCGACAGCCATGCCTCAATCAACAGCCCCTAGTGCGCCTCCCTTGGGCGTCTTCATCTCTACGCCCATCGAGGGTATACCTATCGGAGAGGAAGATTCTGGAGATTTCTATCACATCAACCACGAATTGGCTGCCTCGGTCCCTGATGCGGAGGCCGAATTGTCCAGGCACGAGGACGCGCTGCGTAGCTTGTACGTATATGTCGACAACAATCCCGGGCTCGTTGAACTCTGCGAGACTATCCGGATCCGCATCCGTACTCTCCGCATTCAGCTTCGCTTTATGCGTGGGCGCCTGGGTGAGACGAATATCGGTCTTGAGAACCAGGCCCCCCAGTCCGAGATTCGGGATCCATGGGTTCCTGTCCTCGTACCAGCATTCAGCGACCCAATGGATCCAGTCCGCAGTCCGCCGTGTTTGGCACCAACGATGATCGAAAGGGTCATTCCATCGTATATCACAGAAATGAGGCGTATCAGCAGTATCGATCACTGCTTTCGTTCTCATGTCCTGGACGAGCTGAGGGATCAGCGCCGGTGGAACGGCGAGGTCCGTGAACCTTCCATCATGTTCGTCAGAAAGACATATGAGAGGGAGCAATGCTGCATCCTGGTCGTCAAGAACAGGCGTAATGGGGGATATTTGGGTAGGATGTATGTCAGGGCCGATTGGAGTGAGGAGGAGTCGAAGTTCTTTTACAAGCCTGTGCATTACATGATTAAAAGACCTTGGGTATAGGCAACGAAGACGCCCAAGGAGGACCTCGGAGGTTTTTCTTTTGATATTTGAGTACGTGCTCTGTCTGTATGTACACTTGAAATGGCTGTTTAGGTGACATTAGAGAAGGCCGTGAGAGAGAGATGCTACATATCGGGAAGCCTTGCACTTTCCACTGTCTCATGCCGTGCTTTCTGTAACAGATTCCTCGTTCGCAATCAACAAGTGAATAGAGGTCTAGTTTTCTCTCATACATCAAAAATCCACACAGTTTCTCTCAATTCATCTAAGAGCATGGGCGGGCACAAAATCCATCTTGCCATGCACCCAAAGGCCCTTGAAAGAGGTATGAATATCGGCCCCAAGCACCGAAAAATGGAAAAGAAGGGTGAACAACGTAGGCTCGTCTTTCTCCACGTGCTGCATCTTCCAGTGAGAGTCTTTTCGCTTCTTCGCAGCTCCTCCTATGCGAGACCCTCCCTTCTCTTTCATGTCCTGAGTTTTCGTTTGAGCTCTCTCTCGCACCTTTGAAATGTCCCAATCAAAGCTTCCGTTTGTTTTGTCTCTGCGACTTTCAGTCGCACCTTTCTGCTGCAGTCTCACCGCCGCATTTCATCAGGCTGATACGGACGCCATGATGGGAAGAACCGGGTTCGTTTCCATGGCTGTCAGCTTGCTCTCCACTATTAGGCAAAGCCTCAAATCCAGGCCTCACCTCATAGCCGCTAGCCTTCCGTACAATTCTCGCTCTTTTTGTGGGTGCTGATCATTCACCTTGCCCAGGAAGGATAAGCGCATCGCCATAGCCTAGCATCCGATCGTTGTCGACTTCGATATTTCGGTTGTTGCTTCCCCCACCGGTGATGGTTCCGCTTCGTGTTGATCATTCATTGTCGTGCCACCAATTCCCATCGATACAGCCTGATTGTGTTCATAACTTTGCTTGAGATGCAAAATCGCGCGGCTAGTAAACTCTTAAGATTCTTGGAGAAGGGAAATGATGCTCGGGTACTATCCACTCGCAAGATCAGCATAGCCTTGATGAAAGCCCGCAATATACCTACACTTTCCACCAAGCCACTTTGCCATATATTTTCGAACAGCTTGAAGAACCGGACATCTTTGTAACTACCTTCCGTCAATGTCTCACATCCTGCTTTCATGAGGAGCTAGTGTCTGGCGGATATGCTAGTCTGACAGGAGGCAAGCACTTGCAGCCCGCTCCAAACTCCAATGTGTAATTTTTCGACACCTTCCGCACCATCCATTGTCCACTCAAGATTCTCAAAGATGACCCCACCGAAGGCGCTCCACTGGGCCCCGACAATCGCTTGAACCTTCTTTGGGTTGGTCGCCATTGTAAGAGGTTGTTTCTTTACCAGGAAAGCACGCTGTGGTATCAGAGATCGAGGAAGAGGAAAATGACAAAACGAAATTATCGAGAGTTGTAGGGGTTGCCTGTTAGACAAGGTGACTATGGCTCTTTAAAATCCTTGAAAGCGACTCCGGCCTATCGGTCCTTTTGAATGAGACTTGCAAACGCATGTAATCACCTGTGGATATTCTGCCTGCTCTTTTACATCTAATAGATGGCGGTGTAGTATTATCAGTTGATTTTAAGGAGGCGTTGTGTGTCAAGGCAGATTTTGCACTACAAATACCATAGTATACCTTAAAAAGGGGTAAGAATATTATATGGGCACCTTTGAATCTAACAGCTGCCTAAGAGCTCAAGCAGTAAACTTTTGTGCTCATAATACAGAGGTAGTTTGATCATGTGGGCATATTTATATTTTTTCTAGTTGTCGAGACAGGGATAGTGCCACAAGATAACATTGTGAAATTACGTTCCGGGCTCGATCTACCCTTGGATCGGGTAGCTGAAGGTGTAGACTGGCTTAATTGGCCGCCCTAGAGGGAGCTTGTCGGCGTGATTTCAAATGGTGATAATGTGTGACCCTTCTCAGGAGCCCCAGTGGGGCCGAAACAATGAATACAGGATCGACCAGATGACTGACACCCGTTGTGCGCCGTCCCAGCACGGGTATTTATGTCACCGTCGCTCGAAACTAGCTCCAAGACAGAATTACGATATGGAGGTTGTTAGTATTGCTCTTAATGGTCACAAAAATTCCTGACTACACGCACCGGTAGCCATCAGAGGGTTATAGAAAAGATTTGTTGCATTTACACCAATTCCAACCACTTCGGGAGCCCCGCCTCTGCATTTACAAACTTGATTATCGGAAGGCCTTCATGCACGAACCCTTGACCATAAAATCACACACCTTCTCAACCCTGCTAGTCAAGCCTCCCAAGTGTGCCATACCTGAACAACCCAGAATATCAGTCTAATTTTCCACCGAGCATTTTCACCCATTCACAATCTACATACTCTCGTCTATTCCTCTCTTCCCACCAATTCACTCGTTAACTGCATTCCTGCTCCTCTTATATCTCTCCTGCATTACCTGCATCCCAAGCTGGAAGCCGCCTTCGCTCTCCATCTCCCGTAGTCTCTTTCCCCTTACGCCCATTCTCCCCATCGCTTCAGTTTTTTTGATCTCCTGCTTCTCGAGCTCCGCCTTCTCTGCTTCGATCTGTGCTTGCAAAGCCCGAATCTTCGCGTTAGACCCCTCCACATTCTTCGAGGCCGTCTCCAACGCCATCTCATCATCGTCTTGGGCTTTCTCCTCTTTCAGATAGCAATCCAGGAGCGTAGCGGGAACGCAGTCTGGCTTGTCTCTTTGTGCAGCATGAACATTCTTTTCGCTGGCCACTGCATTCGCCGTCCCTGCAGGGGGGCTGTTCGTCGGCTCAATCATTTTCTCGCCTTCATCCGATGTGGTATCTGAGGACGCGGTATCCGTGCCACCGCTGATCGCGGTGATTCCTTCCTGGTCCTCCACTATAGACGTGGGTTGTTCTGCATCCTCAGATGTTGATGCCCGTGAGTTAGAAAAGGGGATACCACTCTTTTCTTCTTGCTCGAATCCAACCGTCTTTTGGAAATGGGCCCGAATTGGTCGCTTGGGTGAAGCCTTGTCTCTGGCTGTATCACCTTCGAGCCCCGCTGGGCCGTTTTGCTTGCTTGTTTGATGATGCCCCGTCAACGTCGCGTCCAGTGCTGAGATCGAGGGCTGACGGGTGTTGTTTCCAGCTGAGCTAGAATGACAAATTTCGGGACCACTGACAGTGCCTAGAAGCACCCCTGAAAACATACCAAAATTTCTCTGGGTTGTGCTGTTCATGGGTGTCCTGGATGGCCTCGTCTTACGGCGTGAGATCTCGTCTGCTTCGTCCTCGCTGAGTGCCACAACCCTCTTCTTCGCCCGACAGGATTTTCGTGGAGTAGTGACCGGGGGGCTTTCCAGTCTCATAATGTGTCGTCGTGCAGAATGTAAATGAAGAAGGGTATTGAGAATATTGAGATTCAGGAATCCGTTCCAATGATCAAGCAGGGCCTGAAGAGAGTCCGATTTTGAGGATGATTCTCAAAGAAGAATGGGGGAGGGGTCATGCCCAATCACGTTATAGCGGGGCTGCTCTAGTGGTCTACATGTCCTTGCTTGGCGCCTCAGGCACGGGATGTGCGGCTGTTTGCATCGATAAGGAGGCTACTGATGTTCGGCATGCAACTTGAGCGGTGTCTCACGAAATTCCAGTCAATAGAAAGGCAAAGCGAAGTATAAAATAGCTAGATACCAGACGGGTTGGTCACTTGTAACCCCTTATCATTTCACAAGGCGGCCTTTGAACTGCTCCCGGCTGCACCGAACAACGTCGCAAGCATGAGGAACTGCACAAACTATATATACACCCACCCAATGGTAAAGACAGCTTGCAGTACTGCTGTCGCTGAGAAAGCCGCTCATCAGTGTGCCAAACAACACATTACAGTGTATTCCCCGAGGCCCTTCCCCCACGCCATACAGGTTCATAACCAACATTTCGCCTCCCTAATCTTTACCCAATTGCTTTTTCTTTCATTCTTAAGCTCTTCGATTTCATTGCCCAGAACCATTCTCTGGCGCTTCAGCCCATCCAACCGTTCAGTGAGCCTCGCGTTATCGTGGAGCATACCGCCAAGGCTCTGGAAAAGAGCATCTTCGTCTATAGCAGGGCTTGGCCCTTAGTAGATGCATAACTGCCTTTGCCGCCTGACATTCTGGCGGTGCCTTGCTGGAGGGAAGGATTTGGGGTGGCAGGTGCGAGTTGCACATTGGGGGTTCGTGGCCGTGGGTCTGTCGGTACCTCCCCCAGTCGAGGCGTATCAGCGGGGCTCCTCTTTACAGGAACTATCGGAGAAGATTTCGGAGTGCCATGCTGTGCCCCGGGCATGGGCTTAGATGGTTAAGTAGTATTTTCCATTCTTCACCTTTAGAAATGATGGCTCACCTATCCGTACTCCTTCGCTCCCTACCCCAACCTCTAATAGCAACAAATACTCAGAACGAGAGATATAGGGTCTTCCTTCTTATCCCAAATGCAAGCAATATACCTTTTGGCTACAAGGTAATGGAATAAGGAGCCAATCTTAAGTCGTACAATCAACACTGTGGAATGGTCCAACTCAAACGTGAGAAGTTAAGGGTTGAGTCGCGGAAGAACCTGAAGGCATTTTCTGCGAGACTTTCGCTTGGCTAACCGGAGTTAATGCAGGAAATTCTTCGTCAATTTAAGCTTCGCCATGATCAGTTCCTCCACCAGCCATATATGCGCTCTCCCTTTCCCTTTCATCTTCGTACAACCCGATGTTGTCGCCTTTGGGAGACTCGAATGTTTAAGTACAGCCCTTGGTTCTAGGGGTTATCCTCCGCATTTACCGAACGCGTCAGAGACGTGGTTGAGAAACTTGCGGGTGGTTTTGGTTGATCGGGTTGCTTGGGCGGGCTGGCTTCCCATTCATTGGCCGATTGCGACTTCTTGCAAATAGATTACTATGCTGGCCGTCGCTGCCGTCAGCCTGCACGTGGATACTAGAAAGAATCAGCCCTGAATCCCTGGGTCTCTCCTCATCCTCATCCTCTGCACCACTGTCCTGGCCACCCCCCATCCCCACCAAACCTTCATCCTCCTCCTCCTCCTCCTCTTCTTCTTCTTCTTCTTCGCCAACCCCTCTCCCACCCCTCAACCTCAAGCTCCTCAGTCTCGCCTCCCCCTATGCTACAATCGCCCTCCCAAAGCCCTTCCTGACCAGTTTCCCCCCCTCCATCAACTCAAATGCCTCCTACCCTCCCCCTCCCCATCTCTTCCCTCCAATCCCTCCATTTTCCCATTATCCCCTATCTTCTCATCCTCTTCAATCCCCTTCCTTTCTTCATCCCTCAGAAATACCACTAAACAACCCCCTTAGTCATCTCCCTCACTTCATCCCTCGCATGCCTCTTCAACCCCTCCCACCCCTTCACACCCCCGAATCTCCCGCATCCATTATATCCATGCCGACCTCCTAAACGCTCTAAAACGGCTCCCTCAAGTCCGCTTTCAGCAAGACTTTATGTGAAACTCGGGTTTGGAGTACTTGGTTGGATACGAGATGGCGATGGGCCAGTGTCGGGGTCTTAGGTTTAGGTCTGTGGAGAAACGGAGTTGGAGGAGCGGGATTATGGTGGCCCAGAGATTGGTGGGGTTGAGGTTGCCGAGGAGGAGTTTGTAGGTGGGGGGAGGATGGTTATATTGGAAAGGGGAGGGAGGGAGGCAAGAGCTTCGGGAGAAGTGGAGGACAGGGCCACCCTGCGGGGGCTATCCAGGCTCTCGAGGGTTGATTAATGGAACATAGCGAGAATAAGATGGATGGGGAGGGTCGGGGTTGTCTTCAAAAGTACACAAGAAGTAGGTAATTCCGGGGCACAATCATTGGTGTGGGATGAAGTTAGCGTAAGGGATCTCCAGCAAGCCGAGTAATGTATTGTACAAGGTAAGTATTGAAGACGGACCTCGTAGTGCGCCGTCAACATGCCTGAAGTGCAACAGCAGTCCACTGAACCATGTAAAGAAGTAAGGGCCCAGTTATGAACAGAAAACATCCACCACAAACTCAAACTCCTCTCGTTGATGTGACAGCTCACTCCACCCTATCACCAGTCCTACGACTGTGCATTGAATGACCATGGGCTTCACAAGCCCTCCATTTGTATACAAACGCTGCTACAATCCTGGACGCTCCTCCATTGCATCACAGCGAACCCATGACCAGGACCCATTATAGACTATTGGCCCATCTATAGCCCACTCACCGACCACCCGCTTAAATGCGCCTATACACACTACTGCACTCAACTCATCTACCAGAACGCACATTGCACACCAGATTAAGCCTAGCAATGCATTACAATCTATACACTTTCGCCCTATAAAATCTTGTTGAAGCAATTTAACCCAAATAACAGAACCACAAAAAGGGTATAAACACAGCTCCCCATATCAAAAGACCCAGCCCGCAATGCCACCAAACGCCCTAAACATCTCCTAAGGTGATAGAGGCTTACAGCAAAACCCGCAACCTTACCAAAATCATACAAGAAAAAACATACGAAAAACATCGTGAAGATGTTGAGCGCTATCTACCCATGCCCCCAGTTCCGAGGTAAGTTTCAAGTCTCGGCCTCAGCCATAACCTGCTCCCCCTCATCCAACATCTCCACCACCCTCCTCAAGTTTCCACACATACTCTCTGCCTGCCCAACCAGCAACAACTTCTCCGCATTCGCCGGCAATCCTAGATACGTCGGGGGTTCTCGCTCCGGCAGATCATCCACCCACGTCTGGAAGCCCTTCCAGTGTGTTGAACTCGGCAACTCCAGTCCCACACCGTGCTCACTATCCTTGACGATCTTGAAATTGTCCTCAAAGGCGAGGGGTGTCATGCATGTATCGACGAGGGAAGCGAGGGTGTTGAAGTCTGCTTCGTCGTCGATTTTGCCGCCGTACATTTCGGTGATGAGGGTCCGGAGGATGGGCCAGGGTATGTTTTTGGGTGCAATGTTGGTGCGGCCTTGGGCGACGGTTGAGATCCATGTGTCAATTATGAAGCTGCAGCATTCGTACTGCATAGATATTAGCAAAATTCTTCAATGTAAATGATATGAGTATGAGTTGACTTACATCGCTGTCATTAAACTCCCAGAAGCCCTTCCAACCCAGCGTCGGCGCATAACGTAAACGCTCCTGCACAACAGCATGGAGGAAGGACAGACAAAGGTACACACGCGACTTCTCGACTGGCGGTTTAGTAGTTTTCTCGGCCAACGACGACAACGAGTCTTTGATGTTGGCACGAATACCAGCCGGCTGCTCATATGACAAGACACGAGAAGCGCGGAGTAGATTGACTGGAATCTTTGGACTAGCCTCCATCGACAAGAATAGTCGGAAGTCGGGATTGGGTTTGAGCGCCTCAAGTCGCTTCTCAAGAGACTGTAACCACTGTGGCGCAAGATGCACGTTCTTGACCAAGACCCAGCTTCCGGTGGTGCATGCATTGGCGATGGCTTTGTCTGCACTGGTAACACCTTCATTAGAACCCATGGCAATATTCGTGCACTTAGCATTCTCTCTCTCAACAAGGTTGTCGACCTTGTAGGATGCATCAAATCCAGGGCTTGAGCTCAGAGCCACAGGCGTGATAGCCGTGACCTGTTTGGTAATCTCGCTCAAGTCATCATTGGCATCGAACAGACTCTTACCAAAGACCTCCGCAACGAAACGCTCAGATGCAGGAACGAACCGATCCACGCGGAAGAGCTTGACCAGAATGAGTGATCGAAGAAGTTGGTCCAACTTGCTGAGATCCTCTGGCCAGACCTGCGGTACATGCCGCTCGGCAATTTCTTCAGTCAGGAATGCATCCCACGCGGCATCGTCTACTTTCTGGAGTTCATCTTTGAAGATCGAAAGCTTAGCAGCACGCGCCATGGCTTCATCCTTGTGTTCGGGATAAGTCGATACGTCCACGGCTGTCAGGTCTGTGTCGAGCATGGTATCGATGAGGCTCTTATCCATCTTATACGGGGCAGCCTGGACCAAGAGCATGGCAAACGTGATGCGATCCTTCTGGAGCAAAGACAGTGAAGTGCGTCGGTAAGCGTCAACAAACAACTCGGTGAGGATTTGTTCGATGCGAGCAGCATGACCGGTAGTTGTCGAGTTTCTGATCTTGCGAAGCACAGTCTCAAAGATCTGGGTAAAGTACTGCAGCGAGAACTGGTAAAAATGATTGAGGTGGTGCAGTTGCTCCAATACCGCGAAGATTGCCGAGCAAGATCGGGCAACGACCGTGTACTCCTTGGTGATGGTGTCGACTTCAGTCATGATTCCTGCAGTGTCTGCAACCTTTGCCGAAATCTCCGCGGCCTCCTTCTTCAGCGTCTCCAGAGTTTCAATGACACGATCGTCATCAAGAATGTTTCCGCGAGACTCGTTGAGTGCCTGCAGCAAGCGCTTCTCCAGCTGTCGCAAGTGGACGCTGAATTCTCCCTGCATCTTGATGAGATTGGATCGGCGCTCATCGACATCCGGACGTTCAGACTTGAGAACCTCATTGAGAGTTTGTGTTTGCAAGCTGCTCTGTGTAACGGTGAAGTTGACGAAAGTAGTACGAGAGCAGATATCTGGAGCGAAGTTGGCGGAGGGGTCGCGTGTAGACAGGTACAATTTGAACGACGGCGAGAAATCAATCTCCTGCTTGCCGAGCTGAATAAGCACACGACCTCCAGTCTTCTGGTACTCCTTGTTAAGCACATGGTTGAGAATTGGGTCTAGGTATTCGGCATCCTGAATCAAGATGGGGTTACCGAAACGCAGCGAGCTCTCCAGCTGCTTGGTGAACGAATCATCCAAGAAGCTAGTGACTGTGAGTCGGCGATTCTTGTTTTCGTTCTGTAGGAATTCCGCGACTCTACCCGAAGGATCGATGATCAACGGGTACCGGTTGAACCTATTCAGCACAATGGCGTTCTCAGTGCATAGGTCGTCAACCGGCAGGCCGTTGTGTTGCCAAGTCAGCCTATCATCCGCGGTCGACAGATATTCCGTGATGGGGTTCGGCGTTTTGAAGCTAATACCAGAGAGTGAAAGATGGTGGAACCAGTCCTCCATCATTGTCTTCCTGTATGTCTGGTCATAGAAACCGGCATAGGCGATGAAGGCAGCCGCAACAATGACGTCTCCGACGATGGTATCGATCTGTGAGTCGAACGACTTGCTACTCTCCTCCCAACGACTTCGCTCAGAAGACAAACTATCAAGCAGGCGTACGCTACGATCCACCTTGAATTGCACCGTTGACATCTCCGACTTGATAGCCTGTGTCTCGCTGATCAAGTGTGCGTATTCCATCTTATATCGCGCAATACTGTCTTCCAGCTTCTGGATCATGACTTCCGTCTCCTTCGCCTGATCCTTGGTTGCCTGGGCATCAGCCATGAGTTGGTCGACTTCCGCTCGGAGTGGTCCGACTCGATCGAGAATATCGGAGTAATTGACCTGTGCAGTAACCCATTGAACGAGGGGACCGCAGGCCTTGGAGGCACGATTGACCTTTTCGAATGTAAAGTCCTCCTTGGATAGGTACTCGGCCTGCATCTTTCGACGATGATTTGCAGTCATCTGCCTCTCGTTGTCGAACTGGACGATACTAGCGATAAAGTCGTCGCGTCGAACAATAGCTTGAATGTCCTTCCAGCTGGTTATCTTGTGGCCAAGCAACGTGCAGACTGCCTCAAGGGCTAATTTGACACCGGCGGGTGGGTTACCCATGGAACGGACTTCTGTCAAATGTTGTCGCTTAATGCTCTGGACGCTCTTCTGTGCTTCCAAAACAGCGGGTTCAGCGGCCGCCAAATCATGCTCCACAACCTCACGTCGTTGTGCAATCTCCTCATCCGCAATAGCGAGCTGTTCTTGGACCTTCAATGACCCCGCCTTCTTCTGTTCTGCCTCTCGCTGATCCGCAATCATGCCCTGCAACTTCTCATTTGCCTCTGCATCCTTCTTTGTGAGTTGTTTCTGTTTCTCTGCCAAACTGACACGCAAGTCCCTGACCTTATCCACAGTGTCCTTCAACTTCTCCAATCCAACATTCAGATGGCGTTGCTGCTCCTCAAGATCCTCGCGTTTCTCGTTATAAAGCTTGACGTACTGCGCAACAAAGTCCAGGAAGTGTCGAGGTGTGAGGTAAGTCTTCTTGTTCTGCTGCTTGAGCAACCTCTTGTTGAAAGTGTGTAGCGAGTAATGGATGTATACCATGGCATTGACAACGCTCTCACGATGCGAAGGCGGAAGATTGAGCCCACGATATGCAACGGGAATGCTATCCGGGGCATTGTAGTTGCCTCGGTCCAGATCAACAGATAGTGTGAGCTCGCTTCCGACTTGGTAAAGAGCCTGGTCAGACCAGTCTCCCATCCAGTTAAGCACACAACGATTGAAAAGCGCAGGCGAGGTGGCGGCCTTAGAAGACAGGCCCTCCTCAGGCGGGTTCATGGTGAACACGACGTGGAGATTCTTGACAATCTGCTCAGTGAACCACTTGTACAGTTCTTCCTGGGAGTCGAGGATTGTTCCTTGTCGCTGGGCACCTTCCTTGATGGCGGTCATCAAAGACGCGTATTCGTCGCCCTCAAAGAGACCTGGAACCTCAGCGTTGGCAAGTAATGTATTCATGCGTTCCAAGAAGCCAGAATCGAGGACGTTAGCTTCGTCCATGATGAAGCAGATCTTTTCACCTTTGCATCCACAGCGTCGAAGAACATTTCGAAGGTCCTCGTCAAAGTCCTCGCCAGAGTATTTGCCGTGCACCTTGATCTGATAGACCTTCAATCCATTCATCCAGGCGACGAAACGTGACAATGTGGTCTTTCCACTACCGCTAACACCGATCAGGATAAGATGACCTTGAGGTTGACGGAAGACCCGATCAATGCGCAGGACATGCTCGAGCACGTCGTTGAAGAGAATCAACGGTACATCCACCTCTTCTTCGCAGAACGTCTTCAAACGTGCCTTGACAAAATCTCGGAGCCCCTCGCGCTCAACAGGGACATAGTTCTTGGATAACCAGTTCGAGAAGAGAATGGGTCCACCAAGTGCGCTTGCCTCGTCCATTGAAGGGAAGTGCTCGAGTGCAACACGATGCACCGTCTCTTCGGTCCACTTCCTCTCATCCTCGTCAATGAGACGATCTTGGAAAAGTCGCAAGGCTTCATGGGCCCAGATACGGATAAGACCTTCGACCGGCAATGTCTCTAGTGGCTTCAGTGCCTCATAGATACCACGCACCCATCGCGTCAGCTCACGAGGCGAGTAGACGTAGTGAGGCTGGATATCCGGGGTGAACCGCTTCTGCGACTCAAGGTACAGTTGTACCATTGCCTTAGTGAGAGCGTCGGAGTAGCCCCGTAGCGTCGGAATGATCTTGAGGACTGCGCTATTGAATGTGCCATAGATCTGAGTCAACGATTGCTCTCCTGGATAATCGACCATGATGAGCGGGGCGTGTCGCAAGAAACGGGTGGCCATGGGTGTACGTCCAGCGTCTGTAGGAGGATTACAAGCACCAACAAATTGGATGCGATCAAGCGTAACCCAAGTCTTGTCCGAAGTCCTCCAGAATCCGTTCTGTTCGACGAGCTGCCTCAAGAATGAAATCGCACGCTGAGTGCCGTACTTATCAGGTGCTGGCAAGTTAATTTCGTCACAGAAGATGATGAGCCATCGCCCGATTTGAGTAGGTGTAAGCTGAACACCATTGAGCGTCTTCTTGTATTCGCAATATTGCTCAAAGGTCTTGATGAGAAGATCCGGAGTCGTGGCGCTGGAGAAATTGAGGCCAACAACTTGCATGTTTGGCAGCTTCCGGAGAGCACTAAAGAGTGTCATGGTTTTACCGGAACCAGGGGGACCACAGAGCAAGAGCGGTTTGTGTTCCGCGAGCCAAGAATAGAGCACGTCCTCGTGGCGGACAGTATCCAGGGTCGGGATAACAACATCAGTCTGGATGATGGAGTGGGTATTAACTTCCATTGTGGGGACCTCGCTCTGCCAGAGAATCCAGTCCGGCTTGTCAGGCTTGACATCAAAGTCGATAAGAGACGTGCTGTCGCCCAGAGGTGGGAGTTCGACGTCCGTGAGACCTGCAATAAGATCACCAAACTGCTTGCGCTCCGTAAGGGGGCAGTCGCCAACAAGAGCCCAGACCAATGCAAGCAGCAGCTTCTTCGAGAGGTATGTCTCCATCTGCGTATCTTCAATTGGGAAATCCTGGTGTTGGATATTGTACTCCAGAATGTTGCGGCAGGCCTTGTTGAGTAGGGAGAATAGCGTATTAAGCGCTCGGATGTCCGTATATTCCATGATGTGGCTAAACTTCTTCGCCAGGCTCAGTGCCTTCTCGATGAAGCGGTCCTGGGTGAGCTTGATCTGCAAAAAGTCTGCAATCATCCCTTGGACGGCCAATGTCTTCTGCGACATCTGACCCGGTGCGACTGAATCATCCTCAATATCCTCAAAGGCCACCGTCTTGAGATTCTCAATGTAGTTGGAGATCATCATGTCGATTTCCACGGTATCATCGCTGAACCAAACCATACCGCAACGGGAGACAGTCGCAAGGGTGGCGTATTTGAGCGTCTCGACTTCGAACATGATGCGAACGTTTGGTGGCAGGTTGAGACGTTCTCCGTTTGGCAGGGTGAGAAGCTTGTTGTCGTCAAGAACACTGTTCAAGTTCTCTACCCATTCAGGATCGACGTCACCGTCAAAGACAATCCAGTGTCGCTTGCTGTCCTCGCCACGAAGGTTGTCGACAATCTTTCGCAGAATGCTAGTGAAAAGACCATCTGTCCATTCTCGGGTTGTGCTGTCGAGCGTACCATACAGATGCTCCTTGGACATGACCTTGGGATCAATGACGTGGCATACGCCTTCAACTCCTTCCACTGTCTGAAGGGCGGCGAGCAAGGTCTTCCAGGCGGCTGACTTACCCGATCCAGAGGAACCAACCATCATCACACCATGGTGCAGGTTCTGAATCTGGTAAAGCTGAAGGATCTTAGTCATCCAAGCATCAGTGACCACAAACTTAGACTCCTCGGCGGATTTGCGGATGGCTGCTTCAAGTTTGTCGAGAGGGGCTGGGATATACTCAACGCCAGGGAAGGCTTCTCGCTCGATAGACTGCATGATGTCGACATCCGATCGAATCAGTTTGGGTGCCATGGTCTCGCGTAAGCTCTGCACGATGATCTCGGGCTCCATGGCCTCTTCGTCCAGAGCTTGAGTACCTTGCACTGCAATGCGAGCTCGCTTCAGACCGCCAGAACTGACCAAGACACTCTTCAACGCACGAAGACCGAAATCGTAATGAGCCTGTTTCGAAAGCCCAGCAGCACACTTGTCAAAGAAAGGAACAACCTGCGTCGACAGCTCTTTGGCACGAGAGAAACCCTGGGAATAAAGCATGACTTCAGCAATGAGTTCCTTGTCTGGCTTAGACATGGCAACACTGCGGAAGAGCTTCTTGAGATTGTCGGGAAGATTCGAACGTCCAGCATAGCCAGGATTCATGGTGATGAAAATGCCAGTATTTCCGTTGACCTTCAACTGGCGGCCAATGAGCTCAATCTGCGACTTGTCGTCCTCCGCACCCTTCTTCAACCCAAGCTGGATATTCTGGACTTGTTGGGAGACAGCGGACAAGATTCGCTCTTCAAGACGATTGAACTCATCGAAACATCCCCAGGCACCGACCTGGCAGATACCGAGGAAAATGCGTCCCATGGCCTGGAAGTCAAATGTGTCGTCGCAGCAGAAGACCAGTGTGAATCGACCAAGCTGCACACCCAAAGCCTTGACTGATTCCGTCTTTCCGGTACCAGCTGGACCATAGGGCGAACCTCCAAGTCGCTGACACAGGGCTTGTGTGAGAGTAAGGAAGCAACGATCCGTGAGCGGTGTTCGGACGAGACGCTCTGCAACACCCAGATACTCAAACCCATAATCGAGAACCGAGTTTGCCATCTTGATCTTGAGGCGCTGCAGGAGATCCTTATCTGGTTCATACACGTATCGCATGGAGAGCAACCAAATATGATGGGTAGGCGATTGGGCGCCGACTTTCTGGAGCTTGTGGATAAGATCGCGCTGGTGGACGAACTCGGTGATCAAGTGCTCGCACTTCCGACGTTGAATTGCTTCGAGATCGCCCAGTACCGACGTGGCAAGAAGCTTCAGTACATTGACTTGCTTCTCGTATAGCTGTGGTAGGGATGCGCCCTCATCAACTAGAGCCTTCTCCACAGCAGATGTCCAAGCAACTTGGGTTCCGAGTACGACAACCTGAGCCGGGTACTTGGTAATGTATGCGTTGAAGGCTTCCGGATCCATCACGTCAGCTGCAATGAGCTCTTCATACTCCTGGAATGCTTCAATGGTAAGCTCCGCCAGTGTTGTCTTCATGCTGAGCTCAAGAGCTCCGAGCCACTCATTAATCCGCGGCGTCTTGACAAGAGATACCTCTTTTCTCATCATGACCTCTTCACCTTCCTTTGACGTGAAACCAGTGATGACGCCGTTCTCATCCGTGATGAGACCAGAAATACCTGCAAACATCTTGCGGAGGTGCTTAGCGATGCGAAGTGTATCGTTGCTGTTGCCGATAATCTCTAACAAATCTTCGTCGCCGACAAAGTAGAATCGTGGAAATGACACACGCTCGCGCTCGAGGTACTCTCCCAGCGCTTTCTGAATCTTGTTCAATAGCTCAGCAAGACGCTCTAGAGACTTCTGGACGCCAGAGATATTGAGGACTTCGAGAACGCCAGGCTGTCGTGAAACCTTCTTCATGACCGACAAGAACTCAGAGTTGATGTTCTGGAAGCGAGACGACTCCATGGGGAGCAAGTGTTTGATGTCAGCGTTACCGGTGAAGACACCTTCGAGATAAACCCATTGGCGTTGGACGTCAATCCAGACATCGAACAAGACATGAACGCGGTTGAGCTTCTCTTCCCAGCCCGAAGCATCTTCCTCAAACTCCTTATAGTACGGCGAGTGTCTCATGGCCTGGAGAGAGTTCAGGTTCTCACTACACTTGGCGAAGAGATCGTCCCAACCACGAATGAGTCGGCACTTGCTCTGGTAGTTGACGAGCTCGAGGGCATAGTTCTGCCAGGTCTCGCGGACTTGCTTCAAAAACTCCTCTAATGCCATCTCACCCTGTGCTTGAGTAATCACATCGCGAATGATCTTCTCGCTGGGGCCGAGTTGCAAGTCCCAGACATCGCCGAGGGTCATGGAAATGGGCGAGTATCGCTTGTGAGGCCTCAATTGCTTAAAGATGCGTTGCCAATGTCGCTCCCGAACAGCATCCGATCGCAGTTCGCTTAGAAGCGGGTTGACCTTGAGAAGCTGCTTGAGGGTCGTCTGAACATATTCAAAGGCCGCGTATTGTCGCATCCTGCTCGGCATCTCCTTGGTCATCTTCAAAAGATTGTCGAGGTTCTGTCGGAGCTTGCGGGGCTGAATACTGTTCCAGAGGGCTTCCTTAAGCTCATCGATGCTGTTCCAGATGGTGGTCAGAGCCGCCCAAACTGACTTGAAATCTTGAACCTCCTCAAGTAAAGCTATGAGAACATTTTCTGGCGATGGAGGCAGACCGAGGGCCTCTTTTGCTTTGGAGATGTTCTCAGATTCAGAGCGGAGTTGGTTGAGCTTCTGGTCAAAGCTTGCAAGAGTCTTGGACGCATCTGCAGGTGCAATGTTTCCAGAGACAGGCTTCTCTTCTGCCCACTGCGAAGTGATATTGAGAATCTTTTGGTACACCACCTTGTCTTCAGCAACAATCTTGGCACGAAGTGCATCAGCCTGATCGTTGGCAATCTTGCTCTTCCTCTCCAGAACGTCGTTCAGTGTCTGCCACTCGTGGTCAATTTGCTCCATATGAAGCCAGTCAGACGGAAATTGATATCGCTGGCGGTTAAGAGCAGTCTGTCCTTGTCGGAAGGTTGCAACCTCGGGCTCCCATTCCTGGACTTTCCGTCGGCACTGCTGAACGGTGGTGATGAACGACACAGCCTGGGCTGTTGAAGATGCCTCCAGAGTCTGGACCTCCAGGTCTTTTCGCGCCCTCTCGAGCTCAACATAGACCTCAGTCATGCGTTGACCGAGCCTGCTCGCAAATTTGACGAGAATCTCTTGCTGCCATTGATCGTACTTGGCGTTGACCTTGACCTGTACTTGCTCATAGTCCACCGTGACGTATCCGAAGCGACGGCTGATGTCGGAGTTGTCAAAGGTAGCGCGAGTCTTCCGAATCTCCTGTAGCAACTGTAACCACCGCGAGAGATCTTCGCCCAGAATGTCGTACACATGGTCGGATTGAAGATCCCACAAAGACTGGAACTGCAGCCACTCGTCCACATACGAAGAGATGTCACGAAGTCTGCCTTCGACAGCGCCGTACACTTGCATCAAAGAGTCTGTGCATCGGCTGGGCAGATCTGCAAACTGGTTCATGGTGGCGTCGCTAGCTGCTTCAAGTCGCATCTCATAACGGGAGGCCTTTACTTTTTGCAGCGTGCAGATGACAGCTAGCCAATGCTGCAGTTGCTCCAACCAGCTGGCACGGGCGTACTCAATCGGCGGGCTAAGATAAATGACCTGGTTGCGCATGGTAATCTCCAGGGTCAACTTGGACAGTGTGGGCTTCTCCTCGGTCGTCTCAGTCTGTGCTGGTTGGCTTACAGGCCTACGATCCTCGTCTTGATCTCCGGTATTTGTGAAGACCTCGATCCAGAGTGCAATCGCACGGCTCAGTCGAACCAAAAGAATGGATTCGATGCGCGCATTCATTTCCGAGACCCATAGAGAAAGATTTGAATAGTTTTCCAAGTTCAACTGATCGACAGATCGCTGGATAACCTCAAGGTTCTGTCGGAAGGCTTCGGTGTTGTATGCGCAAGTCTCCAGCTCTTTCAGGGCCTTTTCTACAGCAGCATTGATCGTAACCAATGTGGCGACCTTGGTTTGGAGCAGGGATGTTGCGGCAGCAAATTCTCGGACGAACTGGACATGCTTGCTCTCACTCCGTACAGATCCAGGTGCTCCCGATGGGAAAGTCGACTGTCGAATATGGAGGTCGTAGGCGTGCACAAAAGATTCCCACTTAAGAGGGACGCCCTTGCTGACTAGCCCTTGAGCATCGTTGAGGTAGCCGTTCAACAGAAGGGCGACTCCCTTCATCTCGTTAATGGATCGCACGGTTTGGGTGTACGTTCGGACACTCTCCATCAAGCTGACAGCGTAAGGGTATACCCGCTTAGCCTCTTTCGAAATATTGTTGATGCCATGTGGGACTTGGTAACCACGCCATGTGAGGTTCCGGACTTCCTTAAACAGGGCAATAACTTGCGCATCAAAGTTGACGTACAACTCAAGAATATTCCCAGCCGCACGATTCTTGTTGATAAGGAACAGCCGTCCGGATATCGATAGTTTCCGTCGTGCAACTTCTTGCAGCCAAGACTCAAAGATAGGTCGGGTATCGAGCTTCTTTTTGAACATGCTACTCTCGGCCTGAAGTTTTTGGCCTTCAGCGTGCAGTGCCCAGTCTTTTCCGAGGATGTCCTCGACCTTCCCCATGTAGTTGTCCAGCTGAGTTTCAATCTGTCGAGCCCAGATAACGGCGCCAGAAACTGGAGGGAAGTCGCGCAATTGTGCCATGGCATGTGCTTCCGAATTGCCATACTGTCGCTTGAAGCGCTCATGAAGCGCCGAGATGTCCTCCTTGACATTCTCGATAAGCTGAGTTTGGTACTCAGAGATGGCTCCCCTAATCTTAGGCCGCACAAAAAGCGGGTTAAACTTGGAGAAAACTCGGAACATCTCATTCGCAGACTTGGCTGTTCCAAGACGATCCCTCAGCCGAGCGATGATGGAGTTCTCAACACGCGAAGTACGCTCGTTGTACTTTTGCTCAGCTTGCTCGAATAGTCGGGTGCCTTCCGGGGTAACATCCAGCACATCGACGTCCTTGAGCACAGCATATGCTTGCGCGACCTCTTCAACCGCATCCACGTCGCCAATCTCTTCCACAATAACCGCTTCCTTGGTCTGCGAGCCGTCCGAGAGAGTGGAAAGCGAGGTCTCGGAGCCGAGAACATTGACGATTGTGCGCTGAAGCTGCTCGTGGTTCTTCCTAAAGGTTGTGATGTACCGTAAACGCTCCTCGGTCTCCCTGTGCCGGGCGGCAATCTTGATCGGGATGAATTTCTCGTTCCTCCGCCTTGTGACTTCACGAGCAACATTGGTGAACTCCTTGACATTGTCCTCCCAGGCGCGCCAAATGCCCTCTGCGGTGGTCATTATGGCTTGAAACTCTGGGTACTCCATGTGCATGAGCGTGCGGCCATGGAGCAGAGTATGCAGCCGAGAGTTGAGATCATCAGAGATGGCTTCGACAAGAGGAAGCGCTCGACGGACTGGGTATGGGCAGATGCGGAGCTTCTTGTTCATGTGGCCGAAGATCTGCTGAATTGCCTCCTGAACCTTTTGGAGCGAAGTGGCCGACAGCAGCTCATCCAAGGGAAAGTCACGCATCAACTGGTTGTACTTTTGCACCAAGTCCGTCGTCTCTTTCAACCCAGTATCCGCGCTGAAACTGACAGTGGCCTGGAAGCGCTTGGCGTTCTTCAACACATCCAGAGTCAACTTCACGCCCGAGCTGCTAAGTTGGGATTCAATGTCCTCCAATCGCGACTCCATAGACAGCCAGAAGTTGATCTCCTGCGTGGCCGTTCCAGTGTGTGCATCGCGGGAAGTCTTGGTGATGTTCTGTATCGACTTGATCCACCCGTTCACGATCGCCTGGAGTCCGTTCAGAAAACTACTGTCGTTGAGGACTGGACCCGGGAGCATCTCTGGAACTGGCTTCGAGTTCTTTTCCCGAGCAATCTCCAGCGCATTCTGGATCATGGGATGCAGCGGCAGGAGCAGTTCCGGAATTTCCACATTCTGTTGCAAATGGTTCAAGCTCAACCCCAACTCGGTGATCTTCTTCTTGGCCGCGGAGATTCCTGTCCTCGCATCATTGTCTCCTTTGTTATACGTACCCGTCAAACTGCGCTGGTTCTTGGTGTAGCCATCGAAATACGGCTCGAACGAGTGGTGAAGAAGTGAAAACAAGATCTCGTACGGCGACGAGTCTTGCGAAGAAGCATTATTATCTGTAACGGTGTAACCGGGCAGGGTCGTGATCTGCACCTGGTTGCTGAGGGGTATCGCAGGATCTATGGGTGTCGGACGCTTGGCAATGACCACGAAGAAGGTGCACGTGGGCGCCACGGTGAGTTCGGAGGAGAGCGTGTAGGTGTAGTGCGCTGAGACGCCTGCAGATGTGGTCAGTGATGGGTCGCCGTTGCCAGATTGGGGCTCCTTGCCATTCGACGTCTCCAACCCGTCTATCCTGCTCTCGGCCACCCTGTCCTTCACCACGTATAGGACCGTCTGCGACTCGAGGGTGAACCGCGTGCATCGCTGCAGTGTGTCGTGGAGCTTCCCGGGCGACAGCAGGCTGCCCGGTGCGCGGAGGTCTTGCTCTGTGGCGCCGAGACTGACATCGAGGACCTTCTCCAGGTAGTCGAGAATAACCTGCGGATCTATCGCCGGCGGCGCCGGGCTGGGTGTGCGTATGCTGCCGTTGGGCGTCCCTGGGGCCAACGGACCCTCCATGTTGAGTGATTAAGAGACTGTTCGCTGGGAAGACATGTGTTGCACAGCTTCCTCAGGAGAGAGGGGCAGGAAGGCGCAACAGGGTATCAAACAAAGGGTATCAAGGCGGGCGAAAAGAAAAGCAAGCAAAAAGAAAGCCGCCGATGGAGCTAGGGGGCGCTGGGGGGGTGGAAAGACGCGGGCGTCGAGGGTGATGGTGGAATGTTGACTTGGTCAGGGTCCCCAAAATGTTGTCGACGCGATCTGCTAAGACGCGGCTCGTGCGCGCCTGCCTTACCCAAAAGCCCTCCCGCACGTCTTGGCGGCAGCCACAGGGGAACGGTCCGATCGGAGCACACCAATCACTTCCGATCTGCAAAACAAACTCACACATCGTTCGAGAAGCCTGGTGGAACAGCCCGTTGTTCTGGTCGGCATCACTCGCGCACGCCTGTCAGAGGTGTCTTTGGCGGGTGAAAACGCCGGCGCATATGTACGATGTGGTGCTACCGTCTCAAGATAGAAGGGCCGAACCGAGCGACGACATCACGTGAGGACGAGAGCCTGCATAACTGGGGAAGGCTAACCCGGGACGGCTAATTTCCGTCGCTATGCTATAACGGTAAAGTAGCGCTATGTAGATGCTCACAATGAAGGTGCTGTAATGCTATGAATCTATCTAATGTCACTTCTCCCCCGGTCCTCCAGCTCTAATTCCAGTGCATCATCGCTCTGCTCGGGCTGGATGCTCGGGCTGATCGGGCTCAGGAGTCTGATATCCTGCCCCCCTATGCCCAGCTTCCTCCTCACAGCATTCAGTTTGTCGTCAACCCACACAGCTGTCTGTCTCATCATGGCCCAGATCTTCTCCTGCGTCTCATTCACTTGGCCCGGCGATTGCGGATTCTCGTGCGCCTCGACCTTGAACTGGTATTTGAGGCAGTCCTTTACGGTGACAAGCCCAGTAAGACGACCGCGGTACTCTATGAGAATCACACGGGGTCCCATTTTCTTAAAGATCTCCATGACTGTTTCGAGGGGCAGGCGTGGGTGCACGGTAAGTGGTGTTGGGTCGACGAACTTGGAGAGGTCGACGTTGAGTTGGGCGGACGTGGCCGACATCGTGTCAAACGACATGGCCGGTCCCGATGCAGAAGGGGTTCTGCTACTCGTGCTAGAGGCAACGAAGAAGCACTTCGCGTGGCCCGGCGCCATCTGGTCTTTCTTCGCCCTGTCTACAGCGTACTTGAGCTCTGTCCGCCCGACATACCCGATCAGTGTCTTCGATGTCGCATCTTCCACAATGGGATATCCTTGGTATTGGTTGTCTTTCATGATGCGCTCCAACGCACGTAGTTCTAGCCCTGAAGCGGGGAGCGACACGATATGTGAGGCCATGACTTGGGAAACAGGCACGCCAAATGTGTGTTCTTCTTTGTTGTCAAGGAAGGGGTAGCCGTTGAACCATATAGCTCGATCGGCAATACCACCATGACCGAATCGCTCGCCAACAGCCTTTGTTACACCAACCACGATCTAGATATTTGTATCAGTACGGGATTTCCTATAGCTAGGGGTGCACATACCATAGTTGGTAAGATATAGGTCAATGCGCCGGTAAGCTCGAACATGATGACCACAACTGACACGGTGATGTGCATGATGCCGCTAAGCGCAGCGGCTGCCCCCAGGAAGGCGTAGGTACCAGGGGTGATGCACGGCCCATCTGGTTCGCATGCAGCGAAAAACGTGGAGCCGGGGTATGCTTCGTGTATGTGTTGAACGAAGATGCCCACCATGCGACCAAAGGAGGCTCCAATAGCCATGGACGGCACGAAAATGCCTGCGGGTACTTTACATCCGTAAGTGATGATGACGAGGAGAGTCCTTATGACGGTTGCAATAGCAAGCGAGGCAATCATGCTCCACCGATTCTGTCGCCTACTCGAGGTTAGAAGGCGCCGAAGTAGGATACAAAATGCATATACTTACTCGCAAAGCTCATCGTAATCATGGCCACCTTCACATTCCTGAAACAGAATCTCCATGCTTTCTGTCATGTCAATCCTCAGAAACATGTTAGGATAGCATATGATGGCCGTAGCCACCGCCAGCGTTACCGACTCCGCAATGGCATAATTCGCAAGGTACTTCTTTCTGAAGGCTTGCACTTTCAAGTTCCACTTGATGACCAAAGCGCCGTATAATCCGCCAAACACTCCCAGGATCAGATAAAACAAAATCTCAAAAAAGTGCCATGATCGGTCATATCGGACCTGAAACATGACAAGTTGACCGGTTCGGAAAGGGTTCATCGCAGCCAGGACCGCCGTAGCTACCAGCGCGCAAAAGTAGCTTCTCCACATGGTCTTGAGGGGGAAATAGTTCGACATCTCTTCGAGCGAGAATAACACGCCTCCAATAGGGCTGCCAAATGCGACTCCGACACCCGCGGCAGCACTTGCGCTCAGAATTTCCCTGGTCTTTGCTGCATTCCGTCGATACTTGTCGAAGAACCTCGAGATAACATTCCCCGTACACACAGCATAGTGCACACTCGGTCCCTCTTTTCCCACTGACAGTCCCGACGCGATAGCAAGAGGTAATCCAATACTCTTGATAGCCAAAGTCCACGCTCCCAGAAACCCCTTCATGACGAATCCAGCAATAATACACTTGATCTCCGAAATGCCACTCCCTGCAGCATACGGTGCAAAGCTCTTAACCAATGTCGCCGCCGTCAACGCAAAAAGCGCCGCAAACAGGATATACAACATATAATTGATAGGCCAAAAGCCACTCCACCTCTTCCACTCCGGACACCCACTCTCAGCACCCCAACAGCAGAAGTTTTCATTGAGATAAAACGCCGTTTCGCAGTGTCCCAGTTTGATGTCGCTCAACCATTCGGTTACGATGTTGAGGAAAGCCGCATTCATGCCTATAGCAGCCCCGACCAGCGTAACCACTATCCACGCCTGTCCCGCATCATACGCCTCCACAATCTTTCTCCTCCAACCCGCGCGTCTGCCAGTTACCCCTCCTCCTTCCCAAAACCCAGCGCGTTCTTTCCGCTTGGCGCGTCGGCGGAGCTGTTCGCGCGCAGCATCCTGCACCCAATCTATCGTCGTGAAGTCCTCATAGCGCTTGATCTCGGCGATCTCCTCATGGAGGACATGGGCGGCGGAATCAGCTTGTGCAGCTTCGGGGTCGTCTTCGGTGGCTCCAATGTGCGGAGAGCTTATGGAGATGGAGGTGTTGCGGCGGCGGAGGGCGGGCGCGAAGGAGGAAGAGCGGACGTGTGGCGCGCGGGGCCGGGATTGGGAGGATGAGCTTCGAATCATCGCATCGTGTCTTGAAGGCGTTTATGGAGTCGCGGTAGGAACGTGTGGAGGGCTAGGTGGAGCTTGTCTGGGGGAGCTTGTTCTCGGAGGTCCGATTACGATTCATTGGTGCACCGCCACAGCGCCACATTCTTGATGTGTTCGACAACAATCCTCGAGGACTTGAGCTTCGTCACTGCTTTTTATACTTCAGAATGCAGCTTTTGTATATCTAAAAGGCTCATTACATCTATCTTGGCGTTGATAAACACAAAAGACCAGATATTGGAGTGGTTTCATCACCAACAACAACAACAACAACAACAACAACGCAACATTCTTGAATCGATACAGCCAACAGTTAAACAGTCAAAAAATCATTTCGATTTACCACCATGGCCAAAAGCTTTAAGCTTTTGACAAACGCGTTTCACAATCTACGAGTTTATGATTAACAACAAATATTTATGAATTCCCGCATATTTCAATGCATTGCTACAGAAATCAATTCAAACATATACCAGTCCGCCAACCCCTCAACTTCAACCCATCTCCCTCCCCTCTACTATCCACACATCCCCTGATCGCTCCCAAACACCCCTCCACTACGAACCTCCAAACGCCCCCTCCTTAACAACCACCCCAACAAACCCCTCCACATCCCTCAACAACACCTCCGGCCTCTCCAACGCCGCAAAATGCCCTCCACTCCCGTGCTCCTCAAACCACACCATCCTCCCCGTCGTCTCCGCCCAGCTCCTCGGAATGGGCCCCAACTCATACGGAAAGTACGAATACCCCATCGGCTTCTCCACCTTGTATTTCTCCAGCCCATGGAAATAGCCTTCCTCAGTGTTAGTGTAGTCTTGCCGATACGTGTAGATGGACGTTGGGAAACTGTCGGTGAGCCAATAGAGTGTGATGTCGGCGAGTATGGTGTCGATAGAAGGCCTTGTAGATGGGTCGCTCCATTCAAGGAACTTTTCGCCGATCCAGGCCAGAAGAGCGAGGGGGGAGGCGGAAAGTGCGAGGCCGATTGTTGAGGGTCTGAAGGCATGTGTAAGACCATACGAGGACCCTGTATTGATAAAGTCGTGTAAGCGCTGCAAGGACTTGTTCTCGGCGTTGGTGGTTGGGAGGGAGGTCTTGCTGGTGGAGGGCGGCATCCACATGAAATTTAGATGCACGGCTTTGCATTCGGGATAGAGGACTGCGATGGTGCGGGCAATGAAGGAGCCGATGTCGCCGCCTTGGGTCATGTAGGAAGTGATGCCGAGACTGAGGATCAGTTTGTGCATGATTCGGGCGGTGTCTTCAATTCTCCAGTCTTTGTCTAGGGGTGGTTGATCTGAGAGACCGTAGCCGGGGAGCGAAGGGATGATGATGTGGTAGGGGAGGTCTTCTGGCGTGTATTTCTTCTGCAGGAGATCCATGATTGGGAGGAATTCGAGGAAGGAACCTGGCCAGCCGTGAAAGAGGGCTATTGGGATGGCATCTTTCTTCTTGGAGAAGAGAGCAGCGAAGTGGATGTTGAATGTTCGGCCATCATCGTCTGTGACTTCCTGTTTGAAGTTGGGGAGGCTGTTGATGTGGTCTTCGTGCTTGTGCCTTGGACATGTTAGTAGATAGTTGACTCCCTGGATGGAGATATCTACCAGTCAAATGCCTCAAGCCAGTATTTCTTCATGTCCAGCATCCATTCCCGGTTCACCCCAAACCTGCCATCTGTATGCAGATTCTCATAAGTCTCTTTGGCAATCGGGCTCAAGCGAATTAATGTCTTCATATCTTGAATCTTTTGCTTATCGATGTGCAATTCGAAGCTTTCAGGTTGCTGTTTTGCACCACCTGGCACTCCGCCATATGGTTTACCCTGTTTTTGTTCTGTAGCCATACTGACGAAGTATCGGTATGCTTGACCGAATAGCCGATGGTTGAAAATATGAAGTATTGGCTGCTGTGCTACTTTGTTGAATTTGGTCTCTCTAATGCTTGAGTCTCACCTTACTTATACTTCCCACACGATGTAAATCGAGCCAACAATAATCCGAAGTTGGTACATCTGCGTCGGCTGACAAACGCAAAGGAGTACCCCAGGTTTGACATCATGGGCTATACTGGAACAGGCCTAATGCACTTTCCTAATCAGGAGCGGTAGACGCGTGAGAACATGATCCCCAACCCTGTCGACACTTCACAGCCAACATTGACTCAACTTCAACTCTAAATCCTTTCATGAGGAGAGTCTGATTGCTAATACAAACAGGCAGCAGCGTATCGTGACCTCACGGCTTAAACGTCATTATGAAAGACTGTTGTGTCATGATAGCATAGGGCGCCTTGAAAATTGAGTTTGGGTGGTTTATATCAACACGTGTATGTGCAACGCTGCTATGGCTACTAGGCTACAAATACAAGAGCAGTCCTTTTATCAAACGGAACATTTATAATCCGTCTGAACATATGAGGTACCTGTACATCTCTCAAACATAACTCCTCTTCGTCAACCACCTCTGCACCAACTCCAACGCCTCCTTCGGTTTATCATACGGCACCATATGTCCGGCCCCATTCACCGTGCTCATTGCGAATGTAGTTTCCCTCTCATGGACCCCCATCTTGACCTTGACCTCCTTGAACCATCCCACTTCCTTCCCTTCATGCTCCCACGAGCGTTTGGGCTGCGCAACAAACGCCGGCTGTCCCTTCCACGGCATGCTACTAGCCCATTGATGGTTCCCCGCAGTATTGCATGCGAGATCCAAATTGCCCTGATAGAACAAGACGTCGATGCCATTCTCAAGCAGATACAAAACATGGGGTTGAGTGCTGATGCCCTCATCTTTGGTGAGCGAGAATGCTATTGCAATCTCCTCAGATATAATCGAATAGTTGGCTACCGCTTTTGGTACATGGAGCGCCTTCCAGACTGACGGTAAATTCAGATATTTCTGAATAGCCGGCGCTTCGTAGTAGCAAAGGTCATCCCTGGTGTAGCATGGGTCCTTGATGTTGAAGCGGTTACGGCCACCCTCTCCAGACTCGCCATCATAGTAGACGATGACGCCGTCCCAACACACTTCTCCTGCTGCGGTGCAGATGGCGGTGTCCGGGTGGGCATAGCAGATGTTGGCGAGGTCCATACAGCGGGGGAGATTGGCAGCCATGATGTCGCAGCGCGTGGTGTTGAGGACGGGGCTGTCGACGCCGGGATTGGTGCTACAGAGAGTCTCCCAATAGCCGAAAGCCGTATGGAGGGGGGAGACGTAGGCATTGCCCACGAAGATGGATGCTAAGTTGACCTGGGGGCGTTTTGGGTAGAGAGAGTTTTGTGTAACGATCTGAGAGGCCAGGATTGGGACGTAGTGACCCTGAGATCAGATTAGTGAGTGTGTTACTGCTACGACTTTCAGTGCACTTACGCCATAACTCTCACCTGTAATGTGAAACTCCCATTTTTTCAGATCAGGAAAGACTTCGGTGACAAACAACTGCATGAAGTGATGCATATCTTCTGCAGCTGTGAAACTCGTTGCTGGCATCGGCGTTCCTTCATCGATATATGAGAAACCAACGCCTGCAGGTTGGTCTAGAAAAAGAATATTCGCATTTTTACTCCACCCAAATTCGTTGTAGTAAGTCCCATTTCCATGCTCATTGATCAAACACGGCCCCAGCTCCATCAACATCCCAACCATCGAAGATCCACCAGGACCACCAGTGAGCCATAGTAGAAGGGGGTCCTCGGAGGGCTTGTCTTGTGATTCAAAGTACCAGAAGAATAGATGTTTATTTCCCACATCTAACCAGCCAGTGTACTGTTTAGAGTGCGCGTCACAGAGTTTATCGTTTTGCTGTTGCTTGATTCGGATAGAATGATGTTCTGAGTACTGGCTTTGATAGACTTGGAATGCTTCGGCCTCGGGGGTCTCTTGGAAGGGGATTTGTGAAGATATAACAGGCGGCGCTAGGAAAAAGAGAACATGTAGGGCCTGCAGGGCCTGTAAGAACTTCATTGTCGTCGAGGTTTCCCACACAAGATGAGATGGTCAATCGTGATGACCTATGCCGAGAGGGTCGCTACTCAATCCCAAGATGTCGAAGGAATACCAATGGACAAACGCGCAATTGCTCAGATGCCACAGATATCAACTCTTGGCCTTTATAGATGATGATGGTTGGTTGCCTGGTTCTGCACGAGAGCTTCAACTTGGGCTCACGCCGCGCAGTCCGAGCTCACCTTCCTGTTTCGTCATCGGGGTGAGGTCGGGATGAGAAGCTCGGGCCACTGTTTGACAAAGTTGCAAACACAAACCCCGAACCTCCACCAAAGTGCCCTTCACGAACCTCACACCCACGCGCCCGACATCCCGCAACCACCCAATCGCCCACAATAACCGCGTCAAATCGATCGCATCACCTTAAATAGTCGACTGTCTCTTAGCTACTAGATTCAGTAGCGCGATATACGGCAATCAAACCCACAACACCTCTCAACGTTTTCTATACGCCGGTCGCACCTGCCACTGAAGGCCGCACCTGCACCTTCTCACAAGATGCCTTACAACAACACCCCGATCACCCCTTCCAACGAAGTCACTGGGCAGGTCTCGCTACCGTGTAAGTATCTCGAGTCACGCCAGCTCAACCTCCACTCCTCTACCATTTCCTCCTGCAGTTTACATGCGGAGGGATCATGTCTCCCCCTCCATGTAGAGTTCGCTGGGCTTCAAAAGACGTTCAACCTAAGACTGCTGTGTCTTGTATCGCTGTCTGCTTTTATACGGACTGAATACTCATCTATATCTGTAGTGGCCCGAGTCCAGAAGATTATCCAAGCAGACATCGAGCGAACACACGTCTCTAAGAATGCCTCCTTCGCCATCGCTCTCGCCACCGAGATGTTCATCCAGCACCTTGCAACCACCACACACAACGTCGTCAAGGCTGAGCGGAAACCGCGCCGCAACATCCAATACCGCGATGTGTCAGCCGCGATCGCCAAGACCGATAACCTCGAGTTTCTAGTCGACGTCGTGCCCAAGACTATCACATACAAAGAGTTCAAGAAGAAGCAGGAGGCCGCTGGGAAGGGAAAGGCTGCGGAGGGCAAGAGCAATGGACAGACCCAAACCACTCTCGCCGCTACTGGTGGACTGAAGGCACCAGTGATTAATGGCAATGGCGCAAAGCCTGCCGAGCCAGAGGAGAACGGAAACGAGACGGAGGTTGAGCAGGAGAAGGTTGCAGATCAACCAGAGCCAGAAGCCATGGATGTGGATGAGGAGGTACCAGAGCAACAGTCGGACCCTGAAGAGGACCCTGCAGCCATGCAAATCGAGATGGAGATGCGAGGTCCGCGGGCGAATGGAGCTGCAAGTCCTGTCGCGGAGGTACACTCAAGTGGCTTCACAGCCATTAATGGTTCGCGGTAAAATAGTGAGTGTATATTTTGGGTTTAGCATGGGATTTGGAGTTTTGGTATGCACAGGTGAACCTAAGGTCAAGGTCAGCCTGAAAGGCCATTCTCGACATCTATTCCAAGAATCACAATGATGATCAAGTCAAAGTTCCCCATCTCCGTCACATGTCAAGGTTCCCATCCTAATCAAGGCTCCCAAACCTCGACCTCGCCCCTCCACCCCTCCTCAATCACAATCTCCCTCAACACCTGTTCCGTCGCCTCCCATTCAACTCCAAACTTTCCAGAGTTAATCTTGCACATTCGGACCGTTCCAACCACAAAACCGTCTTTCTCCATCTCGGCAATACTCCTCAATAAATCTCGCATCGCCTGTCCCGTACTCCTCAATATCACATCCTCAGCATCCTTGTTCCGGCCGTATTTGGCGCTGGTGAATAGACAGCCGATCCAATGGGTCCCTGGGTCCTGGTCTTGTACTTGGGCTTGGCCCTGGCCCGGGGGTTGCGATGGAGCGATCAAGAGAGCGGTACCTCGAGCGGGTTTAGAGGCACAGTGGTTGTAGTAAGTTTTGTAGGCGGACGGATAGATGTGTTTGAAGGCGAGGGCGATGCCGGCGCCCCATTTGCCGAGCGTGTTGCAGGCGTGGATCAAGAGGGTGTGGGGTGGGGCGGTGAAGAGGGAGCCTTGGTGGTAGGTTAGGGTTAGGTGCGTTGGTGATGGTGATGGAGTGGTTGCTGGGGCTGTGGTAGATTCATTTGATGGTGCAGGTGCTGAGTCCATATTATCCGGGGTTGGTGGTGGCATTGGAGATTCTTCCATGTTGCTAGGTTTGAGATCTGATGGTGGAGTGGTGGTTTTGGTACGCTTTATGGTTGGGGTTGGAGATGTTGTGGCGTTTGGGCGTTTGTGGGTGTTTGCTGAGGGATTGGGGGGTGGGGTTGAGGATGGCATGTGTGGTGTTTTAGTAGAGCAGAGCAAATCAGCAGAAATTTATGAGATGGTTTCGATGACTCTTGAATCGGAGCTGAAGCTGTGGAGTTCGGCTTGATGTCACTCGACTTTCAGCTTGTTAGGCACCTGCAGGCAAAGGTCAAGCTATCCGACAATGCTCTCTTTTGCAACTACCTAGGTGCTGCGTCACTCCCTTCTTAGAAAGAGCCTTTCTTTAGAATTCATATTTCTGCCTTGCATCAAGTGAAGTCAACCGATGACGATAGACACTCGCCTCACACCTCACACCCCTGTCACGGTCCCCATCGGCCCGGCGCCCTCGGACCAATCAGCACGCTCCCGATCGCTCTTCGTCAACCACCCGGTCATTTTCTGCCGAGCCAACCTCAACCTCCCTCCATCCTCACGACACCCCCCCTCGCACACATCGCACCATGGCCGCCCTCGCCAGCACCACGCGCACCATAGCCCGCAAATGGACGCCTCACGCGCTGCCGCTGGCCGCCAAAGCCACGGCCGCCGCCTCGGTCCACCAAACCCGCAGCATCTCGGAGACTCACCAGACGTCGTCGTTCGACTCCCCCTTCAAGGGCGCCGGCGCCGGCACCAAGATCCCCAGTTTCGCGGCGTACAGGAATAAGAGTGGCGGGGAGACGGGGCCGCGGGTGTTTAGCTACTTCATGGTGGGGACGATGGGCGCGTTGGCGAGTTTGGGCGCAAAGAATACAGTACAGGGTGAGTTTTGTTCTTGTTTGGGGGAGGGGAGCTTGGAGATGAGATGGGGAGGGTTCGGGAAGGGTGGGAGAGGGTTGGGGAGGCCAATTGGCATCTGGGGATGATGAATTGGGATGTCGTATGATGCGTGTGGGTCGCGGCTAACGTAATTCGCGCATAGATTTCCTCGTCAATATGTCTGCGTCGGCCGATGTGTTGGCCCAGGCCAAGGTCGAGATCGATCTTTCTGCTATTCCGGAGGGCAAGAATGTATGTTTGGGGCCCCATTGAGGGGGTGGGTGGTGATGGGGAGTCGAGGCTAATTGCTAGCAGGTCATCATCAAGTGGCGAGGCAAGCCCGTCTTCATCCGACACCGCACCGATGCAGAGGTCCAGGAGGCAGAGGATACCAAGTGGGAGTCGTTGCGGGACCCGCAGTCTGATTCAGATCGTGTGAAGAAGCCGGAGTGGCTGATCATGTTGGGTATGTCTGGCACAATGCAAGAGGAGACAGCTTGGCTGAGACAGTCTTGACATCTTTGTCTTCTCAGCTCTGGAAATAGAAGCTAACAATATCCAGGCGTCTGCACCCATCTCGGATGCGTCCCCATCGGTGAAGCCGGCGACTTTGGCGGCTGGTTCTGCCCCTGCCACGGATCCCATTACGACATCTCGGGCCGCATAAGAAAGGGACCTGCGCCGCTCAACCTCGAGATTCCCGAGTATGATTTCCCCGAGGAGGGCAAGGTGGTTATTGGTTAGAGGGTTGCGATTTGTATAGTAGGGACGTTTGGGAAGGGATGGAGAGAGCATGGAGGGGGAGAGAGATGAATGGGTGGTGGAAGGTGGAGAGAGCAAGTGCATATACAGTGTCTTGATAGGTGAAGAATCATCACATCACATCATGTTTCCTTACCTGATTCATTGGGGATGACATAGAGGGTGGCTTGTGTGTAGTAGCAATGTATCACCTAGTAGAGTTCAAAGGCCGTCGAATGTCTCGTCTGTGATATACCGATGGTGCATTTCCTTTCGGAGATATCTCTCGACATACAGCCCGCCAATTCCATCGACCCCCCAATATCGTTCCAACAGAAATTTCACATATTTTGAACCAACTCCACCAAACGCCTTCCCAATGCCTGAAAACCGAGCGGAGATAACCCCTCCCCGCCGCCATACCCCCCTCTCACGAACCCCCCGACAAGAACGCAGCCATAGCCTTAATCGCAGCCTCCAACTTCCCCGCCTCAATCAAAATCATATGTCCCTTTGGCTTAACCCCCATATCCTGAAACGCCCTCTTACTATCACTCGCACCCTCATCGACGGGCGTCTCATAGTCAAAGTTCCCCCACGCCAGCGCATGTTTCTGAAAGACCTCGTCCTCGGGGTGGAAATAGAAGGTCTCGAGGTCCTTCTCCTTTGAACTCGGCCCCTTTTTCTTCTTGAAAGCTGGCGGGTCGGGCGCGGAAAGCTGCGAGGCGATTTCGGTGTAGGTCTTGGAGAGGATGAGATAGTGGGTGAAATTGTACGGCTCTTTTTCTTCGACGGCCCATTGGATTTCTTCGAGGAGCATGGTGTACATGGGCGGGACGATTTCGTGCGGCATGTTTATGAAGCGTTCGGTGAGGATGAGGCCGATTTGCGCGGGGTTGGCGGCGTCGAGGAGGGTGGGGAGGGCGGGGATTATGGTGCGGGAGTGCGTGGTTAGGTATGTGGTTAGGGTCTGGATGACGGGGTGCGAGTTGTGCGTGTGTAAGTTTAGCACGGTGAGGAAGGCGAAGGGGTCGCTTTCATTGCCGTCGACTTTGACGGTGCTGCCCAGGAGAGGTTGCGAAAGGATGAGGTCGGCTAAGGCAGAGAGGTCGAAGAGTTGGTTGTCGACGTCGAGGAGTTGGCGGAGGAGTGTTTTCAGGCCGTGGAAGTCGATGGAGGGTTGCGGGTCGAACCATTCGAAATCGACGTTGACCATGTCCATGTCCTGTACATGGATGTCAGTTGATATAGAATGGTGAGGGTCAAAATGCATGTACCTCGTCGCTGTCGGAATCGTCATTCTTCCTCTTGCCCTTGGGCTCCGGCGCATCGGGAAGGCTCTCCGGGTCTGGTCTTCCTCTTCGCTTGGGCATTGTGAGTGAGTTGTGTGTGGATTGTGTTCACTGGTGAGGTTCAAAAGTTTTTGGGTGGTGGTCGCGCGCACCGACACAAATTCCAGCCCTACCTACCTCCGGGGTGGCTTGCCCCGCCAAAAAAAAAGATTTCCTTTGCTTTTGGAGTCACCCCTCCACTCCAACACAAAACACAAAACACACACTTCACTTCACTTCTCCCTCAACTTTTTCTCACCACTCACTCCCAATCTTCTCAATTGCACGAATTCGTGCTCCATCGCAAGCATGGCCACCGCCACCGCCGATCCGATCCCTCCCCACAAAACCTTCGACACCATCCTCGTCCTCGACTTCGGCTCCCAATACTCGCATCTCATCACCCGCCGTCTCCGTGAACTCAATGTATACTGTGAGATGCTCCCCTGCACCCAGAAGCTCGCCGATCTGGAATGGACCCCCAAAGGCGTGATTCTCTCAGGCGGCCCATACTCTGTGTACTGGGACGATGCTCCCCACGTCGACCCCGCCGTGTTCGACCTCAATGTCCCAATTCTCGGCATATGTTACGGCCTGCAAGAGATTGCATGGAACTTTGGCAAGAATGTGCTCGCGGGAGAGAAGAGGGAATATGGACATGCCTATCTCAAGGTGGAGAGACATGGGGATGGGGAGACTGGTGGACATGTCGATAAGCTATTCCAGGGCCTGGAGGACGACGCCGAGGTGTGGATGAGCCACGGCGATAAGCTGTCCCACCTGCCAGACGATTTCGTCACTATCGCAACGACAAAGAATGCGCCGTGGGCGGGCATTGCGCACACGAGCAAGCCGTACTATGGCATTCAGTTCCATCCCGAGGTGACGCATACGCCAAAGGGGAAGGAGGTGCTGAAGAACTTCGCCGTCAATATCTGCCAGGCAAAGACCAACTGGACCATGAGCAAGTTTGTCGACCAAGAAATTGCGCGGATCCGGGCACTGGTGGGAGAGAAGGGCCAGGTCATTGGGGCCGTCAGTGGAGGTGTCGACTCTACCGTTGCCGCGAAGTTGATGCAAGAGGCTATCGGAGACCGATTCCATGCCGTGTTAGTCGACAATGGCGTCTTGCGATTGAACGAGGCACAGCAGGTCAAGGAGACACTTACAGCGGGCTTGGGCATCAACCTCACTGTCATCGATGCCTCAGAGCGCTTCTTGGGCCGGTTGAAGGGTGTCGCAGATGACCCGGAGAAGAAACGCAAGATCATTGGAAACACCTTCATTGAGATCTTCCAAGAGACTGCTCTCAAGATCGCTGAAGAGGCCAAGGGCTCCGACAAGGCTGGCGAAATCGAGTGGTTGCTCCAGGGAACCCTCTACCCGGACGTCATCGAATCCATCTCCTTCAAGGGCCCGTCTGCCACTATTAAAACCCACCACAACGTCGGCGGTCTGCTCGAGGGCATGCACCTCAAGCTCATCGAGCCCCTTCGCGAACTCTTCAAGGATGAAGTCCGGGAGCTGGGTACCAATCTCGGCATCCCCGAGGAGCTTGTCTGGCGCCACCCCTTCCCAGGTCCTGGTATCGCTATCCGTGTCCTGGGCGAGGTCACCCCCGAGCAAGTCCGTATTGCACGGGAAGCAGACTATATCTTCATCGAGGAGATTAAAGCCGCGGGTCTGTACCGAAAGATCAGTCAAGCCTTTGCCGCTCTGCTACCTGTAAAGGCCGTGGGTGTCATGGGCGATAAGCGTGTGCATGAGCAAGTCATTGCACTCAGGGCTGTCGAGACGAGCGATTTCATGACTGCAGATTGGTATCCGTTTGATGGAGCCTTTTTGAAGCAAGTCTCTCGCAGAATTGTGAATGAGGTTAATGGCGTTTGCCGTGTTGTTTATGACAGTGAGTGCCCCCCCCCCCCCCCCCCCCACTCACACTCTCCCCCTTTTGTCATATCTAACAAATACAGTCACAAGCAAGCCTCCAGGCACCATCGAGATGGAGTAGACCTTTGAACCCGATTTCTTATCGTAGACTACTCTGATTGTGGGTGCTTGCGGAACTTGTACGTGGAAGGGAACGAGCGATGGAGGAATGGACTGGGCGCGCCTTTTTGGATTTCAGATTTCGAGAAGAATATAGATGATAGACTTTCATATGATACCCACAGTACGCTATCTCGCGATACGAGCGTTAAATAATAGATCCCTCTGTTAAAGGCATGCTGCCGGATTTTCTAGCAGACTTGGTGATGAGGAGGCTGTGATTGATTGATGGAAGTTTCTGCAATTGAGGCACATTGAAGGACGATTGCATGCACGAGTTACAACGTTGATCTAGCCACTGAAAGGAAATGGACTGTTCTAATCGTACTGCATATCATTGGCCCAAGTTCCCAGACCATGAAGCAAATATTTATTATTTTTCGCGCTGCCAAAATAGTGGTTGCCGATCCACAGTGAACTCATCAATACGTCATACCACCATTTCCGAGTACTTTATAGCTCGAAGTCATTTTGAAAAAGCTGCCCCACGTCAAGCCCAATTTCCTGAGAAATTCACCACCTTCACTACGCCAATCTAATCGACTTATTATCTCCTTTATACGCGTTATAGTCAATTTACTTTAGCCCAGTTGGATATGTCAGGAACATCAAATGTGGGACAGTCGTCCGTGTACGAGGCAGGAGACCAGCGTAACTATAAAGATGGCGAGGAACCTGGGCAGGCTGAGAGGTTCCATGAGGGCAAGGTGAATAGTCACAAGGCGAATGATTCGAGTATGCTTTTTCCATCTCTCCATTGTCATTCCCCATTCCTCCGCCCTCACATCTTCTCTACTCCGCCCCCTCCTAATGCTAAACAACGACGTATTATCGCATATGTATTGCATGGCAAGATATTAACAACGCCTAGAGGACGAACGTTCCATCGCCAACCGCCTCGCCAAACAGGAATTGGAGGAAGATGGCAATGCCAAGAATTTGAGCGAGGAGGATCGGTTGGCGCAGAAGGATCCTTTGGCTCCGGTATGTTCCTAATTAGTTTTTGTGAGAGGACGGAATGCTGATGTGAGGGTAGGCGAGATTGCATGGGAATGAGCCGAGCAAGGGCGCGAAGATTGATGCAGAGATTCAGGCAGAAGAGGAGGCGGAGTTGAGGAAGAAGGGGATTAAGTAGATAGAGGAGTGGGGTTTGATGGTGATGCATGGGTGCATGGAATTGAGGAAGGGGATTGTTAGAGGTGGTGTAATATAAAGATTGTACAATCTAAGTTGATTTCTCTTGAATTTGAAATGGAAGTGCTACCTCTTGATGGCATCTAGACATCTCCCCATCCACGGCGTCTATTTCGCCGCTGGTTTCCTATACATCAAACCGCCCGTACCAGCCTAGACCACCCATTAGCACACATGCACAAATCGAGCCGTTCATTGCACAGGTTTTCTATGCATAACTGTTGCCGCAGCCTTCATCCCCGATTAGCCCACGCCCCTCTTACACCCCAAACCCAGAAAACCACTTACCTGATGATTCGGGAATATCAGCGTATCAGCCACAACCACATTCTCCCTCCTCCCCGCCGCAAACACCACCACCTCGGCAATATCCTCCGGCGTCAACGGTTCCACCCCCTCATACACCTTCTTCGCCTTCTCCTTATCGCCGCCAAACCTGACTACGCTAAACTCCGTCTCCACCTGTCCGGGGTCAATCTCAATGACACGTATGCGTGTGGAAATTAGCTCTTTGCGCAGCGCGTCGGTAAAAGAGCGCACGGCAGCTTTGGTGGCACAGTAGATGGAGCCGCCTTGGTACGGCTCGCGGCCGGCGATGGAGCCGATGTTTATAATGTCTCCCGAGCCGCGGGATTTGAAGACGGCGAGGATGGTTTGGGTCATGTTTATTAGGCCGGTTACGTTGGTGGCGAACATGGTGTTGATGTCGGCGGGGAGGATGTCGGGAGCTTGGGCTACGCCTTTTACTAGGCCGCTGTGTTTATACAGCTATGTCAGTTTGGGCGTGGATGATCGGGTGTGGGAGACGAACGCATTGTTGACGAGCACATCGATATTTTTAAACTCCTCTGGCAAATTGCCTACAAAAGCATCAATCTCCTCCGGCACACTGATGTCCAATTTCACTGGCAGGACTTTGACACCGGGAGTCTCCTTCTCAATCTGCGCCGCAACCTCCTTAAGCGTATCAATACGCCGAGCCGTCAATATGAGCTTCAGACTCTCAGGACTTGTCCGCGCAAACTCCACCGCGCACGATTTGCCGATACCGGAACTAGCTCCTGTGATAATTACCGTCTTGCCCTTCAACCGCTGCGCCATAGCCGACATATTCGCGACGTGTTGGCGGAATATATTTATGCGATTGTGCGAGAGTGGGGTTGCGATGAGGGGTCGAAGGGTGGATTGGAATGCAGCTCTGTGAAGGATGTGTGAGGTTCGGAGGACGAAATTAGGTCTGGAGTGTAGATGCATACGATGGGATTCTTATGGGCAGAAGGGATTACGGGGTTTATTGGGTGGGAGGGGAGGGGAGCTCGGCCGTGAAGGAATTGCGAAATGGGACGAAGAAAGGCGTGCGGGACTCGGGACATTTCCGATGTTCGGAACTAGAGTTGGGACCGAGGTGAATGGATTGGGATTAGTGGACAAGGTCATGTGATGAGATAGCAATACCATCCCTTATGATTATGTCATCTCATGTTTGGGTCATGTTGGTGAAGTGGTGGCGATGTTGGCTTCTATGGCGCAGCATATAATAGCAAGGTAGTGTTGAGAAATTTGGAGATGGCTGGCTGTTAAGATTATGTCCAGTGTTCGTCATTTCGGAACAGGATCGTGTACTTAGAGAGTGCAAAGAATGAGTCGCGAACGGTATGATAAGTGCAATAATATGGACGTCTTCTTGCAGATGATTCTTTTGTTCTAGCAGATGAGATGATCATCTTGTGGTTTTGGTGGTGTGGCATTGCGGCACTGTTGGTTCCTTGTGGAAACATGTCAACCTACGATGTGCGCGAAGAAGAAACTGCATGCTACCGGATGATTGCACAAAGCTGTCTCATACATCAATTCCTGGAATATTTGCTCCACCCCAGATTGTAGTTCAAAGTCTGCCCTGCCCTGCCGGCCACGAAACCCTCTTTCCCTCGCAGTCACTACCTCACCGTCCACTGCCTCGTCGTGAAACAGCTCACCCTTCACGCTGCCAAAAGCCCCTGCCTAATTTCTATGTAATCCTGCACTTGGTTGCTAGGCGGGAACAGCGGGGTGACGCGCTTGCAGTCTCCTGCAGTATATAATGTTTGCGCCTCTCAGTAAACCCTCCCTCCTTCTTTCTACAAATACAAAACCCCACTCCCAACCTTGCCTACAAGCTGCTGCAACATAACCGCTTTGGCAAGCCAATATCTTCAACACTTTCTTATTACAACACTACATCTTCATCGACCTTCAATCATCAAGCATGGTTAGTCCAGCCTGTCGCGCGACCTTCGATTGGGCGAACGACGACGACGATGAATGGTCAATGGAAGACCACATGGTCAAGCACGGTCACGAAACCACGTTCAACCTTGGGGAACTTGGTACTCCTCAATTCCCGATGGATGAAGAGCCCACGCCCGCAGTCGTCGCTCCCCAACCCTCAGCCCGCCAGTCCGAGGATGACGAAGACAGGGACTACGACAACTATAAACAGATGTATGGCGATGTCACTGCTCCCGCTGTGGAGGAGCTTGGTTCTTTGCAGCCCGCGTTCGAAGGTCACCTTGACTATGCGGTCGATATGCCCGCCTGTAGGGTTGAAGTGCTCGCTTCTCTAGTTGACACGTCTGCCCCCACCTTCGACGCGTCGGATAGTGCAATATATCTGCCCCCCGGGGCCCTTGACTTGGCCGCCGACGAAAAGAATACGCCCTCGAGCAATCATCTCAAGATGGCTCGTCACAAGCTCATCGATGACCGTGGGTACAAGGGTTACTACATCCCCGTATTGAGTTCTGGACCAGTAGGATGTCACCCATACTTCTTTCAAAACTACTGCCGGGACGGCGACTTCAAAATTATTATCCATAAGCTCAAAATCCATAACGCCTACTGGGTTATAAAATCGAAGCCGGGGTTCAATACCGCGAACTATTATGAAAACTGGCGAAACTACAAGCATTTGTCAGGTTTTTATTGGATCAATGGCATAATGGGATTTCAGTCCCGTCTTGACCAGGTCGAGTATGTGACGCCGGATTCGGATACATCCACTGGCTCTCCTCAGTTTCCGCCTTTGGTTGAAGAGCACAGCATCTGCGAGGCCGCGGACGATCTCCTCCCGCCTTCGGCACTGGATGTCTCCATCTTGAACCCTCGTCCAGACACAACCCCACCGTCTCCCCAGGCATGCCTGCAGGCTCAAGAGGGCGAGGTCGACAAGTTCGACGTTGTCGAGTCACCCAAGCCCATGAGTCATGAGGAAGCCCCCAATGCCGACACGCCTCTGACTTCCCCCACGTCGTCAGCTGGTGAACAGACAGAGGGCGGCAAACTCGTCAAGGATCTCCCGGAACCGTCTCTATCGACTCCCTCCCCCTCCTCCTCCGCTTGCGGTGTGTTGTATGGTCAACCAACCATCGCTGCAAAACTGCCCGCCTTCTCGATCAAGAAGGTCTGCCACCGTCTTCCATGTTGCGAGGCATGCTCCGTTAAGCCTTTGCCCTCCCCATCTCACACGACCGGTTCATCGCCGTCCTCTTGGTTCTCCATGGTCTCAACCGCTGCTAAGGCTGCCTCTTGGATCGCTCCTGTCGCAGTCCTGGGTGGCTTGTGCCTTGCTCGCCGCCGGTATTAGGACTCTCCGCAATCATCCTTTCGTGGCATCACTGTAATTTGGGCGCTATGTTTTGCATTATTGGCGTTTTATACCACGGGCTTCTGGCGTTGTTTGTAGCATCCGGGTAGGCCAAGTCTGTCGATCCTGAGACTCTCATCTGGCTTGCAAAAAAGGACAGACTTCCTTTGATGCTTGTGTGCGAGCATGAAACAGGATCCTTTCTGATCAAACTGGTTTGGCTGCTTGGGTGCTCCATTGTGTGTCGTTTTTGATATGGGTGACTAGGGTCGGGGGCTTATGGCAATGGGAAGTCTGCTGGATGGTCTAGGTTTCTTTTACAGAATTTGCACAGAGCCTTGCGCTTGGGATGGAAGAGAAAGCTATAGTTTAGATTCAGATAGTGTTCAGTTTAATAATGGTAGTGTTAGTCTTCATAGCACCTATTGTCATATTTTGTAAAATGAGTGCCAATGCGTATTGTGAAAGCAGTGATGCATGTATGTATGTGTGTGTGTGTGTGTGAAGAAAACTGTGAAGTCTATCCATGTCTAGTTTTGGTACACAATGCAGCCTGCTATATGCCTCACATGTACCCTCTCATCGGTTGCATATCTAATGCTCTCTTGCCATACGCCCCAAAGTGCATAACGCCATGTTTCTCGCGGCCAGGGCACTCCATATACTCTCACCTAGCAAGCCCAGCATCCTAATCCTCCTTCTCTTCCTTTTTACAATCTTGTATTCGCAACGACCACAGACCACAGACCACGGACGCGGCGAAGTCAGATATGTCAATCGCGCCAATCGTGCTAGTTGTACCCAAGGTTTGCTCAAAGAAAAACTGTAAATCATGCCGTTACAAGTCACATCGAGAATCACGCCTTTTTGGGGGAACAGCAATGTTAATACGGACACTCAAGCCGAGGGAGAGAAAATTACAGAAGAGAAAATGGAAGGCGATGGAATAGAAGGGTCCCTTGGGGAAGTGTTCCCTTATCTTGTGAAGAAATTTCTTTCGTTCAAGGAAAGGCTATCTGTTACGGTGGATTGATGAGGCAGATATTGGGGAGAAGAACTGGGTTGATTGTTGGAGCTAGGCTATCAAGTCGACTATATATCGATCACT
>ML977722.1:0-35142 GCA_010015725.1 Amniculicola lignicola CBS 123094 | reverse complement strand
CTAGGGGTAACTATCCTAAGAAGGACCTAAGGCTAACTAAGAAAAGCTGCATCTCTGCACAGAGATAATAACTATATAGATAATAAAGTATTCCTAATACAAAAGGAAAATAATAACTATACTCTAGTAATTAAGCTTTATATAGATGGAGTAATTATAACTCCTAGCTAACTATTTAAGGAATTAGACCACACAGAGATAGAAGTACTAATTACTAATAGCACCTTTAAGATCCTCCAATTTAACCTAGCTACCTATAGAGGCCAAATCTTTAACCTATACATAGTTAGAGAGATTAAGGGTAAGAGTACTCAGCTATATAAGAAGTCCTAGCTTATTTTTACTAGACATTCAGATAAGGAAAAGGAGGAGATCCTTACCTAATCGCCTACAATCCAGTAGATAAGCTAGAGACTTATCTTAGTAATTATACTATTGCTAATCACCTTACACAGTATATATATTAAGCTTAGAGATATTACCTAGGCCTATATTTAGGCTACTAATAAACTGAGTTATACGTTGTATACAAAGCTACTAATTAAGATAAGGGATACCTATCCTCTAAATACTATTTTCTAGATTATATGCCTATTATATAGAGTAGCTAAGTTAGGATTATACTAGTTTAAGACCTACTACAATTACTACAGGGAGAAGCTCTAAATACTTAATTCTGTGTATAATCTATGCCTTCTAATTATAGACAAAGGACCTATAACTTTTGGTATAACAGGCCTCTAGACTAATAATACCCTAAGTATTATCACCCCCCTATTTACATGAAGGGAAGAGGATAAGCTTACTAAAGCTGCCTTCTAAGTAAAGCTAAAGACTATCCTTTTACCTAATTAACTAATCAAGTTTAATAGTAGAAAGATTACCCTTATAAAAGGGAAGGTTATCCTAACTTAGAAGGGATAATCAAAGAACCTCTATATAATTAATCCTTCTGCCCTAGATATAATATAGTAATATATTACCTAATAAGTAAGAGGAGTATACGTTGCATTAGTATATTAACCTAAAGCTTTATTTAATCTTTTAACTGCAGCCTAAATAGTCCTACTAAAAGATAAGGATATTAAAGCTCTTAATATATGAATCCTATAGTAAATTAAGTACCCTAACTATAGCTTAATATTTATCCCCTTAGATCTACAGCGTATGAAGCTATTTATCTTTACTAATAGTTTATTTACTAATAATAAGGATCTTAGCTTACAACTTAGATTCCTTATTATTCTAGCTAAAGAATAAAGTAAGGGAGACTTGTATAATTTCTAGATCTATAGTAATATTATATATTAGAACTTAATAAAGTGCAAGAGGGTAACAAGGAGTGTACTTGCCTCTAAGCTATATAGCATAGTTAGCAGTTTTAACAATGCTATTACACTAAGCTCTATACTTCTCTAAGTTACCTATATACTAGTATTGCCCCTAATACTAGTTATTATATATACAGATTTGAAATCCCTATACAATTACCTTATCAAGCTTAGTACTACTAATAAGAAGAGGCTTATAATTAATATTATATCTCTTTAGGAATTGTATAAAAAGAGGGAAATTATAGAAATTTAATGGATTAATAGTAAAGATAACCCTACTAATACGTGCACAAAGAAGAGTCTAAATACTATAATAGAATCTCTTATTTTAACCAACAAGCTTAATATTAAGGTTAAGGCATCTATAGATCATACTAATCTAGTATAGAGTACTTAAACTCTAAAACCCCTCCACATACAACACTAATTCCCTATATTACTTCGTACTTTCTATATATATATTTCTTATCTACTGGATATAGATATACTTACTAAAGTTACTTATTTATACAAGGGAATATTGTATATGTTTAGAAAGTACTTTTCATTTAATATATATTAAAATACCTCCCCCCCCTCCTTCCCTATCCCCTCCTCCCCCAGAAAACTATAGAGAAGAATATTACACTAGGTGTAATGCTAGCAGTATGCACTATATAACTACTATACATAGGAACTATAGGTACCTGCCTAGTAACTAGGCAGCATACAACAATCCTTGAATAGAGAGGATCTGGAATTGCTACTATAGCACTATATATATAGAGTTGTGTATAGAGCCCTGCAGCTCTAGATAAGTAGTATATAGAAGTAACCCTCCTAGTATATAATCTTAGCTATGAAAAGCTGGAGGTTAGTACTAGTAGTAATAATTACAGCAACGTTGTGTAAGGGCAGGGTGGTAATAGTAGTCTTATTAGCCTATAAAAAAAAAAAATACATTAGATACTATCCAAATACTATATAAAAGACAAGGTATATATATTAATGCAGAGACCCTATATAAACTGGTAACCCTACTAGGTCCTAGTAGGTAGGATAACCTGCTAGCAGCTGCCTAGAGTAATAGTAATAGCTATAGGGCTAGTAAGGCCCTATTGGGTAGGAGTAGGCTAAAGAGCTATTATACAAAGGTCTACTATAAGTTAACTAATAAATCAAAAAGCTACTAGATTCTAGAATGTATAGAAGAAGATATAGAGGAGAGAATAAAGAAGAGAAGTAAAAAGGGGGAAATCTCCTAGAATCTTATACCTGGATAGCCTCCCTAAATAATAGTAATTACTACTTATACCTCCTTATAGATTAGTTAATTAACTTATTATCTAATATACCTCTGTTTATACTCCACAATATAATAACTTACTTAACCCCTCTTTTAATGTACCTCTATTTACATACTACGTCCTAATAAGTATATTTTAACTTACTTAATCTTAAGGACCATTTACACGCTCTAGCCATTTACTAGATCTAGCTATAGAAGCTCTCTATACTAACTTACTAACTCTACTAGCTATTTACATAGGAGCCTAAGCTATAAGGGGTATAGACTAGGTACTAGAACTGCAAGATTTTAATTATTAATTAATATATACTAGCAAATTACATCTATATAACCCCTTAGTAGAAACGGCTTTTATAGAGAGCCTTATCTCTAGGCAAGATTAAGGTCTAACTACCCTAGATAAGGGCATAGATAAATTAGGTGAACCTTCCTAACCTAAGGCATATAAGGGGCTTACATAATATATAGGGCTAGTAAGGGAGGACACAGATTTAATATTGCAATTAGGTATCTAGAGACTATAACTGAAGGAATGTATAGATAAAGCAACTTAATCAACAAAATAAAAAGTTGCCAGTGTCTATATATAGATAATTTAGGGGTATTAACCAGCCTGCGTATAGGATTATATAAGCTTACCTTATATAATTAACTATACAGAGGCTTAGCAAGGGGTACCTAAAAGCTAAGCTTTCGTCCAACTCTAGATAGACATAAATAATACCAACCCCTAATTGTGTACCACCTAGTTATATCCTATATATACATATACACTATAGACACGTATATTAGGATAGAGCTACCTATCTACAGTATACGTTGAAGTCCATTTAACATCTACTTAAATAATATAACCTATAGAATAGTTTTAGAAACCTATAATACCCTTAAGTAGTTTTAGTTAGAGTTTAGAACTAGATACTAATAATAGTCCTTTTTATAGTAAGGGTGAAGTATACCTTAATACTATATATATTATAGGTTATAATAACTTTAATATACTAGAATAGTAGAAGAATTATAAAGGTATATACCTATAACTAGTATAGGTTATAAAGGATATATTAGTAGTACTAATTATATAGGTTAGTATTAAGCATATTTTTAATAGAGCTAAGGATATAATTAGTAATAGAAGGTATTAACTTACTACTTAGACTATCTAGTAAATTATAGTCCTTAGAGATTCAATTTCTTAAGAGGATAATAAGGACTCTACTACACTTAGGATTAGGGTAGATATTAGTAATAATAAAGAACTGCTTAATAAAGTTAATAATCTATTAGATCTTCTAGTACGTATAGAAGTCCTTTATATACCTATTAAGGAGCTACTTAGTATAGGTAGGGACTAGGATAACTTAGGTATACCTAGGATATAATCTAATATATAAGTAGATAAAGAGGAAGCAGTAGATAGAGATATAGGGGAATATTAATACAAGAAGTAGAACTATAGCTAGCCTATATAATTTAGAGAGTAGTTATTCTAATCTATCTATATACTTATTTTTTATAATATAACTATAATAAAATACTATAATAATAAGCTTAAACTTATAAAGCAGATTACTATAAAGTAACCTATTTTCTAACCCTAATACTTTGATTACCCTAACCTAACTATAACCCTAAGCTTTAATTACCCTAACCTACCCTAATATATAGTCTATATAGCTTAACCCTAACCCTAACCTAGCACTTAGACTACCCTAACCTAACCCCAACCTATTAATAGGAACTACAAACCCATTTACTAGCCTAGCCCCTAGTTACTTTTTAACCTATTATATAAATATAATTAATTAATATAAGTAGCTCCTATAGCTACTAGAGTCTATTCCTAGATCTCCTTTTACTAAGGCTAATAAGTAAGTATCTTTATTACTTATATAAAAGACCTTAGTAAAAGTAAGTCTAAATATAGACTCTAGTAGCTATAGGAGTTACTTATATTAATTACTTATATTTATATAATAAGCTAAAAAGTAATAGATAATAACTAATAGATATATAAATAGTATTTAGTATTAAAGGAAGAGTAGGGGGGGGGGGAAATATTATAGTTAGTATTATATAAGAAAAGGTTTTAAGAGGTTTCTTATTTAGTTAGTAATATAATTAATTAACTTATACCCTATAAGCTTTATATATTAAGTCTCCTTTAAAATAGTAATAAAAGTATTAAATAGATTAATATTTTATTATTCCTAATTATATATAGGAGTAGAGTTCTTATATACTAAAAGCTAACCTTAACTAAAATATTATAGATTTTTATAGTTCTTAATCTCTTTAGGTTATAGCTAGTTAACTAAGGTAAAAACCTAGTTAGGTTAATATACTACTACCTTACCCCCTATAAGCCTAGTTAGTGGAATTACTAAGCCTCTACTAGGTAATTCTAGCCTGCTTAGCTTTATATTCTCGTAGAAACAAATCAATATAATTAGTCTGATCTCTGATAGAACCTCTACAATAATTGCAGACTGGTTTGTCCCGTTCGGAGTCCGACACATATGTTGGAGAACATCAAACATTTAGGATTCCATTATGGGTGTCTAAAACTAGGCAAATAATATGCAGAACGTGGTTCGCAACGATGCGAACTGCTCCGCCGTCCTTGATTATTTTGCCCCCCCTAGAAAAGAACTATAGCTGGATCCTTGCAATAAGTGTACTCCTTGCAGCTTATGACTGGGTTGGTTCATGCTGTTGGGTGGTAGTATGTTTAGCCAGATATCGTTTGAAACGCGGCGCCAAATCACTTCACATACAAATCCCTCAATACTCCCTTGCACTGTTACACAATAACTGCGATTGTTCTACCTACGTCTCTGGCATCTCACACGCTTTCGCTAACTTGACGTCAAGGGGCGAAACGCTCTCGAAGTAGTCGCTTTACTTTGACCATATGTTTGCGCAGCGATTTGATGCCTCCCTTTCCATCATCTCCTCCCTCCTTGTCTACTCTCCGAAGAATCGACCATGCAACATCTGAGAAGTGCGGGACATTGAGCAGCCCTTGCTGTTGCGCTCGATATTTGTTCATTTTAAACTCTTCGGGTAGGCCCAGAAGGACGTCAATCTTTTCAAAGAGATTGGTCACTGTTTCAATCAGGATAAGTGCCTGTAGGCTTCCTGACTCTGAAGCTTATATTAGCACCTGAAGCTTAGGCTTTAGAGCAACATACTTACGTATAGAAAAAGGGGGGCTGCCTATACTAAGGATTGAAGTTGGGCGTAGGTGAGATTTCCCACTTTCAAGAATCTGTAGGAGGTATTTGTGCATACTTGCGAACAATCCTACTTGAAGGCGGAGCAAGTGCACGTAAACAAGAAGAACTCGCAGCAGAGAGGCAGTGTCCGGATCCGGGACTTTGGGAACAGTCGAAGCTGAGCCTGAGATCTCGCCACAAGAGTTCAATTCGTCGCTGTCGTAGTTTTCGTCGAGATTGTGGTCGGGAGGACTCCTTGAGTAGCTGCTCCACCGCATATTGCGCGGATCAGATGTAGTGCTTCGCGAGGCGCAAGATGTTGAAACGACAGAATCCGTGAGCTGCTTCAGAATTTCCAGATATTCTATTGTCTTAGCGACCGTATCTTCCACGATCAAGGGTAAAGAAACATCTTCTCCTGGCAAGAAAGCTGTTCCATTTTTCCCTTTCGGTAGCTCCACATCAAGACGTTCCAAAAGAGTGACCACTGTGTAGTCTAGTTTTGCAATTTGCTGTAGAGCCGTCTGCGTAATCTTCTCCGCTGCTATATCGTTGTTTTCAAGAGGTTCTTCAACAAAGGTTCGGGATGATGAACAAATTGAGCTCAACTGTGGAGCGGTCTCAAACGTATCCTGTTGGTCGAGGAATGGTAGAAATGGGGACTGGGATGTCGGTGTGGGATTGAATCTCGATAGCAGAGGTACCTCTGAGAACGCCTCCTCGCTTGGTAGATGAATATCCGCTAAATTTTCGAAAAAGTCCATGGGCGTCTCTTGAAAGAGGCACAGCGCTTGTTCGCATTGGCTGTCCGACGCGATTGACGATAATACAGGCTTTGGTCCACCACAGTCCCGGTCTACATCGTCATCATGAGGAATGCTCTGTTCTTTTGTTGATTCCGAAAGATTAAGTTCTTGATCTAAGCTCGCTTCATTTGTAATGGATGGCCTATGCTGTTGATTACCGTGTCGCGGTCGCTTCTTGACAACCTTCTTATGCTGAAAACTGTTGTGAAGATCGTTGGGAAGTTGCCAGTTTCGTAGTTTGAAAACCGGGCTCGTGGTGCATTCCGAACGCGCGCGGACACAACGGTCACAGCGGTCTTGATTATGATCTTTGCGGAGACACCTCGCTTTCGATAACCGACATTTGTCACACGCAGATCGCCGTGAAGAGACGCCTGGCACAGGTTGCTGGAACGTGGCCATGATTATTTCCCTTTGAGAAAAATGATACAGAGTTTTCTGTGCTGGAATTAAACGTTGACCGGAACCCTATGTTCAATCGCATCGAGTCGCGTATGGGTAAATATCGGTGGGCATTCAAGCCAGGAGCTTCATGCTGCTTATCTGCGTGATTACCTAGGTACGCCTCACAACTGCATTTGATCTTGTTTTAGACAAGCTTCGGGATCCGAGGCTTCGCTGCGGTTGACTGTATCGGTGGAGTTGGAGGAACACTAGATAATCTAAATACCCAGGTACTTATGCATGGCCCCGCCTCAAACCCACTCTCTTCTGGCATCCTGTATCACCGGACTTTTATCAAACAGCGCTCTGGGTTCCGATTCTAGCTTTGCAGCCGTTTATCCAAAGCGGGTCAACGCAGAAATGAAAGTGCAGATATTGTGGTGTGCTCATGTGGTGTAACGAAACCAAATGGGGCGAGAATTCAGTGGGAATACAGCCTGGACAGAGTCTGGAACCACTAATATCGGTTTGACTGAATGGAATGCCCCTGGGGGCGGAGTATGTTTAATTTCCGCCCATGTTTACGGACCGCTACAGGAAATACTGATGTAAAGGATTTATCTGTTTCGCATTAAAATGGAAGCTCAAATGCTAGCAGAGCTCCCCCTTTCACCTTAAAGCAAGATCAACTACTCGTTTACGAGGGAACGCTAAAAGCTCTGCAGTTCTACAGGGAATTCATCAGAACATAGTGTTACCCACTGGGTTCGCCAGCGCAGATATGATGCCAGAGCCTGTTGCCATAATTGGGACAGGATGCCGATTTCCTGGCGGCTCAAACTCCCCGTCACAGTTCTGGAAACTCCTTTCTGAGCCTTATGATGTGTTGGAGCCGCTTGAGAAACGATTCAGTGAGGATGGGTGGTACCATAAGAACGGAAAAGAGCACGGACACGCCAATGTTCGACAGTCATACCTTCTCTCAGAAAATGGGGTTCATCGTCAGTTCGATGCAAACTTCTTCGGTATCAACGCTTCAGAAGCCACGACTATGGACCCCCAGATGCGTCATCTGTTGGAAACAGTGTACGAGGCCCTTGAAGCCGCAGGGCAGCCTATTGAAGCCCTGCGAGGCTCTGACACTGCTGTCTATACTGCTGTAAGCTCCACCAACTCCTGAAAAACGCCTCATATAAACCTCAAGCCTCCGCTCTGCCTGGAGATACGGATGTGAACATGGAAGTTCAAGAGAAGCGGACAAAATTCGAGCAATATGCTGATCATGCAATCGCAGATGATGACAGATCAATACAAGGGCGTCATGGAACGAGATCTTGACAGCATAGTAACGTATCACGCCAGTGGCACAAGCCGTGCAATGATGTCTAACAGGGTGTCCTTTTTCTTTGACTGGCATGGCCCTTCTATGTATGTAAACGTTTTGCCCCCCTACTAGCATAACCTACTCATTAACATGCGACTTACACAGGACCATCGATACAGCTTGTAGCTCCAGCTTGATTGCTGTGCACCAGGCTGTGATGCAGCTACGCACTGGTCAGTCGCGAGTTGCTATTGCTGCAGGGTCAAATCTACTTCTAGATCCCGCAGACTATATTTCAATGAGCAAATTAGAGATGCTTTCGAGTGATAGTCGCTCCCGGATGTGGGATTATGGGGCCAATGGCTATGCCCGAGGAGAAGGGGTGGCTGCTGTGGTTCTTAAGACAGTCAGCGCCGCTGAAGCGGACGGAGACAGTATCGAATGCATCATAAGGGAGACTGCAACGAATCAAGACGGAAGAACACCAGGTATTACCATGTAAGTTACTTAGAGCATCAAGTTAGCTCTCTGTCTCACGTATTCCGAAGGCCAAGCGCAGAAGCTCAATTGCAACTTATCCGTGACTGCTACGCACGGGCGGGCTTGGACCCTACTAATCCTGCCCAACGACCCCAATACTTCGAGGCCCACGGTATGTAAGCTGCAGTATTAGAACTGGCCGCATGACTAATGCTACCCAAGGAACTGGAACTCGTGCGGGTGATCCTGTTGAGGCACAGGCAATCCAGTCTGCTTTTTTCTCGAGTCACAGTAATACCCAACACAGCTCCAAGGAACTCTTGGTCGGCAGTGTAAAGACCGTTATCGGTCATTCGGAGAGCACTGCTGGACTTGCCGGTCTGATTAAGGTCTCACTCGCCTTGCAAAACCGTATCGTGCCACCAAATCTTCTGTTCAGAGAGATAAATCCAAAGGTAGAGCCATTCTACAAGAACCTACGTATTCCTACCTCAGCCGTTCTATGGCCGGATACCGGTTCCAATTCCACCTACAGAGCAAGCGTGAACAGGTTAGTGTCAGCCATCCAAGATTTCGACCTGTCCCTAATCCATTTGTTACAAGTTTTGGGTTCGGTGGCTCTAACGCACACGCCATTCTTGAGGCGTATAAGCCCCCCCAGCAGCCTTCGATCAACACCACTCCTTGCTTCATTCCTTTTGTTTTTTCTGCTGCTTCATCACCATCTCTCCTTTCGAATATTTCCTGCCTCGCCAAATATACAAGGGCCAACCAACGCCAGATGAGCTTGCGAGAGCTCGCCTTGACACTCCAGTCGCGTCGCTCACGGCTTAGAATCGGAGCTACCATCACCGCGACTACTGTGGAAGAATTACACAACAGACTGGACGATTTTTGTGAAGATCCCGGCAGCGGTGTTAAACAGTTGCCCAGTGATGGGAGGAAGTCAAATATCCTCGCAATCTTTACCGGTCAAGGAGCGCAATCAGCGCGCATGGCAGCAACCCTCATTGAACAATCAAGTACCTGCAGAGAAATCATACAGAAGCTTGATGTGCGTCTTTCCCGACTTCCACGGGCAGATCGGCCATCTTGGTCACTCGAAGTCGAGCTGCAGAATCAAGATACAGATCGAATCAGCAAAGCAGCCTTAGCACAGCCACTGTGTACAGCTTTACAACTTCTTCATATCGAGCTGCTTCGTGCGGCAGGCATAAAATTGTCTGCTATTATTGGACATTCGTCTGGAGAGATTGCTGCTGCTTGCTGTGCGGGAATGATATCGGCCGAGGAGGCTATCTGCATCGCATATTATCGGGGTCGATATCTGGACGCGGCAATGGGAACTAACGGTCAACAAGGTGCAATGCTGGCTGTTGGAACCTCCTACGAAGACGCATTGAGCCTCTGCCAAGAAGAAGAATTTGAAGGACGAGTGTCCTTAGCAGCTGTCAACGCGGCTGCTAGTGTCACGCTCTCTGGCGACATTGAAAGCATTGAACAGATGAAAATGATATTTGAAGATGAAGGCAAGTTCATACGACGGCTCAAAGTCGACAAGGCGTATCACTCCTTGCACATGGTTCCGTGTTCTGCTGCTTATCTTTGCGCTCTTCGCGGACTCGGCATCCGGCCTCAAAAGCCTACAATACCCTGGTTCTCAAGCGTTGACGGCGGAAGACTGATGGAGGCAGAAGACATCCCGAGGCTAAAAGGTACCTACTGGAACGATAATATGGTACAGCCAGTTTTGTTTCGGGACGCAGTCGAGGTGGCTTGGAAATCGCGAGGTGCTTTCGACATGGCACTTGAGGTTGGACCTCACCCTGCCTTAAAAGGTCCTGTGCTTCAAACTATTGAGGAACTTTCTCACAAACAATTGCCATACACGGGAACACATTTGAGAGGCGAAAGTTCTGTTGAATCTTTTGCGATGGCCCTCGGACACATGTGGGCAAACTTACCTCAAGAATCGCTGAGTTTCTCCAGCTATGAAAACTTCCTCAGTGGTCAGACTGGCTTCACTTACGTCAAAGGGCTGGCCCCATACACCTGGGATCATGGAAAAGAGTTCTGGCATGAATCTAGGTATGCAAGAGCTATTCGTACCCGGCCTGGACCAATGCATGAACTGCTTGGCCACCTCACTCCCGATGGTACCGACCTGCACTTTCGATGGAGAAAGATCCTTTCTGTCGAAGGGACGCCTTGGTTGAGGTACCATGCTTTACAACAACAGCCTGTTTTCCCTGCTGCTGCTTACGCTGTTGTGGCAATTGAGGCTGCTATGGCATTCGCCCGAGCAAGGTGTCTTTCAATTTCACTCATTGAGGTCTTGGATCTCGACATCGAAAGGGCTTTGCCATTCGATTCCGAGGATTCGCGAATCGAAACAGTCACTGCTTTGAATATTATCCGGCATGGGAGCAGCGTGATCGAGGCTCTTTTCGAGTTTACTGCATCACCGTTGATGGAAGGGACCACACTTGCTGTTCACGCCAGCGGCCGCGTCAGGATTACCTTGGGCACTGCATCTGAGAACGCCCTTCCAAAAAGAACCAGCACAGCGCTAAAAACTTCCAAAGTTGAATCTGAAGTGTTCTACGAGTCGCTTTCAAGCCTTGGCTATGAGTATACAGGACCATTCCGCGCTCTCTCGTCACTCGAGCGTCGACTTGGCTATGTGAGAGGCCAGATTGCGAACGAGCACTCAGCACTTCTGATACACCCGGCAGTATTGGACGCAGCATTTCAGTCACTCCTCCTTGCCTACTGCGCCCCTGACGCTGGCGGTATATGGTCTCTCCAAGTTCCAAGAACTATTGGGGCTATCCGCGTGAATCCTCTGCTTTGTTCGACTCAACTGGCGAAGGAAAGTTCTGTCGTATTCGATTGCGAGCTGTCAGTGGGCACAGGCTTACTAGAAGGAGATATCAACATATTCAGTAGCACAGCTAGAGTTCAACACGCCATGATACAGGTGGAGGCTCTTCACTGCGTTAGCCTATCACGACCGACTGCTCGCGACGACAAAGCTATGTTCTCCACCACTGTATGGGATGTTGAATCACCAAATGCACAGCGAGCCGCCTATGATGTTGAACCTTCTTCGGAACAAGTGCAACTTGCTCGTCTTCTCGAGCGTATGGCGATGTTTTACCTGCGACGCCTTGAAACCAATGTGCCAAAGGACCATGAGGCCAGAGTCTCGGGACCTCTGCCCCAATACTTCAAGTTCGCATCAAAAATTCTTTCCATCGCCAAAGAAGGAAGCCTTCCCCTTTGGTCGGCTGAATGGGAGCAAGACACCTCAGACGACCTGGCTTCAGCATTTCGACCTTATCTGCACATCCCCGATGTTAGATTACTCCAAGCCATCGGAGAGAACATCATCGATATCGCCACAGGAAAGACACAAGGTATTGAAATTGGAATGAAAGATGACTTGTTATCCAAATTGTATGCAGAAGGCCTGGGCTTCCTGGAGCACACAAGGTTCCTCGCTCGCTTGGTGAGACAAATAACCCATCGTTATCCTGACTTGAATATTCTCGAAGTAGGCGCTGGCACTGGAGGCGCAACAAAGCTGGTTTTTCACGAGATTGGGCAAAGGTTCGCATCATACACTTACACGGATATATCATCAGGCTTTTTCGAGGCCGCGCAGCAGGCCTTTAGTTCTCGCCTTGATAAGATGTCCTTCAAGGTATTGGATATCAGCAAAGACATACGACAACAGGGATACAGTGAGTATGGTTACGATATCGTAATTGCCAGTTGGGTCCTTCACGCAAGTAAGCTACCTTTTCTCCTAGCAGTCTATTTCCAGGGCTAACGTCTACCAGCCCCAATGCTTCGAGAGACCATCACCAACATAAGACGCCTGATTAAGCCAGGGGGGTTTCTGGTTGTAACGGAGCTCCATGACGGGACCCTAGCGAGGGCAGGGACCATTTTTGGGGCCTTGCCTGGTTGGTGGCTGGGTGTCGGAGACGGCCGTGCTTTGTCTCCTGCAGTCGATCCATCGCACTGGGATAACTTACTACGTGAGTGTGGATTTTCGGGTTGCGACTCGATGACACCTACTCGAAATAGCCACATCATGCCCATGTACGTCTTCGTCTCTCAGGCTGTTGACTATCGGGTCGACTTTCTGCGAGGCCCGCTCGTCTCCGCAATATCACCACTGGGAAAAAGTCAACCCGCAGAGACCCAAGAACTTGTTTTATTAGGCGGAAACAGCACCAAAACTTCATCAGTTATCAGCCAGCTTCAGTCGATATTGGGTCAGCACTGGGGAACTGCCATGAAAACCGTAACCTCTCTATCCGAATTGGTGGCCCTCAACATGCACGCCGGTGTGACGGCACTTAGCATCATCGATATCGATGAGCCTGTTCTCGAAGACTTGAGCGATCTTGAGTGGGAAGGATTGAAGTTGCTGCTGCATGAGGCAGGGACAGTACTATGGGTGTCGTCTGGACGGCTTGCTAGGAACCCCCACGCGAACATGATGACTGGTTTCTTCCGATGCGCAAGACGAGAGATACCCACACTCGATGTTCAATCCTTCGACTATGATGATGTATCTGCTTTAAACGCTCGTGAGCTCGCTGAGGTGCTCTTGAGACTGAAAGCGGTGAGCGACTGGCATCGAAGAGATGGAAAGGAAAGTCTCCTCGTGACCAATGAGCCAGAATTGGTACGTGAAAAAAATGGTACAATTATCATCCCACGCTTGATCCATGACCGGAAAATGAACGACCGATATAATTCCTCACGGCGCCCAATTTCAACAATAATAAAACATTCGATAAGTGGACACAATATCGCCATTGCGGAATCGAATGATCAAAACTTCGCATTGAACGAAGTTCCCGAACCGGAGAAGGATATGGGGGTTATTGTTCAAATCACCCATTCACTACGTTCCGCTGTTCGCATATCTCGGTCTGGCTTCATGTACCCCGTCATTGGCAACGAATGTGAATCAGGTCGTCAAGTCGTTGCACTCGCGAGTCGAAACGCGTCGAAAGTGGCCATTGTCCATGAACTAGCGATTCCCATGTCAGTGCCCGTAGGCTGTGAAGCCAAGCTTTTGACGTTGCTCGCCCATAGCCTTTTTGCGACCAAGCTCTTCGAGGATGTCTCAAAAGAACAGACAATTATTTTTCATGAGCCCTACGAGTCCTTGGCCGTCCTTCTGGCTGATGAAGCCAAACGAAGAGATTTGCAGATTATATTTATGACCGCTTCGCCGGTGCCGAAAGCTGGGTGGACCAGCATCCACCCTATGACATCCACGAATGTTCTGAAGACTCTCATCCCAAACAACGCTGCAGCATTCTTGAGCTTCGACGCAGAGAACAGCGTAGCCTCTCTTGGGGCTCGAATACGAGTTGTGCTCCCGACCCATTGCGAGCACCACAGCCTGAAATCGGTTTTTAGAGCAGATTCAAATTGGGAACCACCAGAATCACAGCGTAGAAGCATACGCACGAGACTTGAGAGATGTGTTTCTCATGTCTTTGCTCGGCTGATGGAATTCGACCTTTCCATTTCTGCATTATCCATCGATGCGGCAACTGAGCAAAGCAACCTTCTTCCCATCACAGTCATCGACTGGAAGCATTCTTCAGGAGACATATCTATCCAAGCTCGCCCTGCCTATACACAAGTAAAATTTACAGAATCCAAGACGTATTGGCTAGCCGGTCTCGGTGGAGGGCTTGGCCTACTTTTGTGCGAGTGGATGGTCCAGCACGGAGCCAAATATATCGTCATCTCCAGTCGTAACCCGCAAGTTCAAGATTCATGGCTTAAAAGCATGCGCTCTCGGGGTGCTGTGATCATGGTTTTCTCTTGGTACGTTCAGCCATGCTGCGTTCTATGATGTAATCTTGGCAGAGGTGTATATGTCTAATTGTTCGCAGCGACATCACAAAGCAAGAAGCTGTAGAGTCTCTTTACGAGAATCTAAGATTGACTTGCCCCCCTGTCTCGGGGGTTTGTCAAGGCGCAAGTAAGTCACTGAGCCCCTCCGTCACATTTTGCTGGCAAAGGTTTTCCTGCCCTGCTCTTCCTTGACTAAAATATTGATCATACTGACCATTGCCAAACTAAGTGGTTCTGGAAGATACGAGCCTTCGTGATATGTCGCTGCAAACCTTGCGAAATGTTACAAACCCAAAAGTACGAGGAAGCGTACATTTGGATCGACTATTTCAAGACCATGGCTCAGATCTTGAATTCTTTGTATTCTTCTCATCTGCTGGTTCTCTGACAGGCCAAATCGGCCAGAGTAACTACGCAGCTGCCAACCTCTTCATGACCGCCCTTGCAGAACAGCGTAGGCGACGCGGGCAAGTTGCTTCAATCATGCACATTGGCGCAGTTCTCGGAGTGGGTTACATACACGAACACAGCACGAATACATCAAAGATAGCTGGCGTGGCGACTATCTCGGAACAGGACGTATGTCAACACTTCGCGGAAGCTATAATAGCGGGGCGAAATGCGTCCAAGTCCAGCCCACTTGAAATTGCCACTGGCCTGTCCCGATACAAGTCAACAGAGGAATCTGGTCCTTTGCTAAGCCATCTCTTGCACGATGAAGTCAAACCTACTGCAGATATTTTGTTCAACCGATCGAAAGTGACGCTCAAGTCGCAGCTCGAGAATGTGTGGGACCGTGCACAACTGGCTGATGTTGTTCGTCAAGCACTGTTGCTCAAGATCAGCACCCTGTTCCAGATCGAGCTTTCCAAGCTTGAGCAAGCTGAGCCAAGTTCCCTGCGGCTTAACGAGATGGGAGTTGATTCTCTGATAGCGACAGAGCTACGCAGTTGGTTTGTCAACTCTCTACAAATCAACATACCGGTGCTCAAAATCCTGAGTGGGGTTGGAGTTACGGACCTGGTCGAGGCCGCAGTGGAAATGATTCCGCGTCGACTTCTTCCAAGCCTTGCCGGAACATCCGATCTTATGCTACAGTCAAAAGGTGACCCACTAACTTTGGAGACAACTTCTACAAGGAGAAATGAGGTTCATACTGGCGATCTGCTTCCTGCGGCTAGCTTACAACTGGGCACCCAAGAAAAAACTATTCTGGAGGCGGATACTTCCTCACAGAGTATGGGGTACAATACAAGCTCTGGCTTGGGCACATCTACAGCATGCTCAATTGGGATATCCGAGCAGCAGGAGTTTCCCCAATCTTTCACAGAAGTTGAAAGTACTTCACGTGCATACCGAGATGGCTCAGAGTTCATTTCTGTGCCCATAATCGACGGTCTTAGCAATAATGACGGGGAGCACAACCAATCACCCAAAAACGACCGACAGTCACCTTCAGAGATTTCCAAATATTCCCAGGAAAAGAAAACGTCACTTTTGGACGATGAGAAACTCATCAGAATTTCGTACTGCCAGAAACTTTTCTGGTTCTCAGCTGCGTTTGCAGACGACCCTACGAATCTGAATTCAACAGCAACATTCCGGGTGACTGGTGTACTGGACGTAGATCGCTTGAAACTTGCTGCTGTGACTCTTGGGCAGCAGCATGAATCCCTGCGTACGCGCTTCCTACTCAAAGACGACACGCCCATGCAGAGCATTATGACATCCGCTCTACTAAATCTCGAGCACCACGTAATTGTCGAAGAGAGTGACATGGCGTCGTACGTGAAGAAGGTTCACAGTCACGTCTATGATCTCGAAAGCGGTGATACTCTGCGACTGCTCTTACTTTCCCTATCGTCTGATGATCATTTCCTCATTCTTGGCGTACACCATCTCACTATGGATGGCCAGTCCTTTTTCCCTTTCATGAAAGCCATATTGCGTAACTACACCCATAATAACCCCAACAATATACCATTCCAATTCTCGGTGTACAGTGAGGACCAGTACAAGGCAGCTGCCGCTGGCGAGTTCCAAAATGAGCTAGCATTCTGGAAGTCCGAGATGGAAGAGATGCCCCCTATACTCCCGGTTCTGCGAACTTCGTCGCTGATGTTGCGGCCATCGCTAAAGGGGTATGGAAACAGGCGCGTGGACGTCAGAATTGGACAAGAGACCAGGATGGTCATTCAAGCTACCTGTCGCAAGCACAGAGTGACCCCATTCCATTATTACCTGGCCGTGTTCAGAGTGCTACTCTCCAGATTTAGCAGCTCCGATCATTTTTCCATTGGTATTGGAGACGCAAATAGGTCCGAGGATCTCATGGACAGTATTGGGAGCTTTTTGAATCTCCTGCCCTTGGTCTTCCATACAGATGCTGCCGAGACGTTTGAAAGAGTCTTGGAAACTACCCGTGAGAAAACATTTGCAGCGCTAGCTCATTCTCGACTACCATTTCAGCTTCTGCTTGATGAGTGAGTCTCTTCGTTGGTCTTATGAATGTTTCTGGGAGCTGTCACTAATCTTGTCTCCATGTAGATTGCGCATCACGAGATCTGCAATAACCACACCTATATTCCAAACGTTCATAGACTATCGCCTTGCTAGGGGAGAGTCACTGTGTTGGGGAGATATCCAGCTTGATCTGCTGTCACTTCAACCATCAAAGTTGGCTTATGATGTGGCAGTAGATATCATCGACGACCCTCACGGGGATTGCCATGTCACGTTCTTTGTCCGTGATGATCTGTATAGCCAAGTGGGTGTGGAGCAGTTTGCTAGAAGTTACGTTTGCCTTGTAGACACCTTTTCTTCACAGACGCAAATCACGATCGGAAAAGCACCGATGTTCGAACGTAGCACAATCGAGCAAACACTAGATATAGGCAGAGGTGCGTATAATGTATATGTAGGAGAACGCGAGGTTCACGTGGTGATCTTGGGCTAATCCGTCTACTCGTTAGGTCCATTGTATCAGTCACGACAATGGGGAGGGACCGTCATTCACAGAATCAATGACATAGCCACGAGATACCCAGAAAGAACAGCCGTAATCACCTCGGATGGGTTTGCCGGCTCGTATAAAGAGGTTGTCCACGATAAGGTCGATGCGATAGTCGCCGAACTATTGGCTTCTAGTGTCGCTAACGGATCACTGGTAGCTGTTCTTCAAGAGCCTACAGCAGATTGGGTGTCCTCCATCCTAGCTATCATAAGGGTCGGTGCGATATATATACCGCTCGATGTTGGTATGCCATTTTCGCGCCTTTCCATGATAGTTGAGGACTGCTGCCCTCACGCACTTCTTGTTGACGACTCGACCATTGACTATGTGCAGAAGCTGAACCTTGGCAAGACGAGGGTTTTGTGTGTCAAGAAACGCCAAGGGCTACGCGTTCCAATTGCCGCAGTACCCGAAGGACCCTTTGCAATTTTGTATACCAGCGGCTCAACTGGTACACCCAAGGGCATTGTTCTGAAGCACCAAGGAATACGGTCATGGCTAGAACCATGGGATTGGTTCTATGGCATGAATGGAAGCGGTGAGGTCATTCTTCAGCAAAGCTCACAAGGATTCGACATGTCCCTGATGCAGATTTTTATGGCCCTGTGCTTCGGCGGCAGTGTATGCCTCATCCCACGGCGGTTGCGTGGCGACGCCTCTGCCATCAGTGACATTATCGCACGACACGGCATCACTCACACTTTCGGAACTCCGTCAGAATACTCCAGTTGGCTAAGATATGGAGTTCTGAAATCACTGCAAACCTCATCGTGGAAAACAGCGTTAGTGGGCGGTGAACCTCTCGCCGCCAGTCTTTTGAGGGACTTTGCCCGCCTGGGCAAATCTGATCTGCAGTTTCATCATATGTATGGCACTACCGAGTCAACCTTTTGTGCCGCTGTCATGAAGCTGGACTATGGCAACTATGCTCTGGAAGACACACACCCCAAGACTCAAAAGAACTTCCCAGCGGGTCTCGCGTTACCAAATTACAACATCTACGTGTTAGATGAAGAAAGAAATCCGCTGCCCATTGGCATGATCGGAGAAATCTATATTGGTGGAGCAGGCGTCGCCCAGGGATACTTAAACAACCCGTCTTTGACCGCTGAGACATTCATGATGGATCCATTTGCCACTGCCGACGATCATGCCAGAGGGCACCATATGATGCAGCGAACAGGAGATCTAGGTCGATGGTCTCAAGATGAGCATGGAGCTCTCCTCATCGAAGGTCGGATCTCTGGCGACACGATGATCAAGCTACGCGGGCTTCGGGTTGACCTCCGAGAAATCGAGGTTGCGCTACTTCGTGCAGGGGCCAGCATCCTGAGTGAAGCTATAGTCACGACACGAAAGAGCTCACCATCGTCACCAGAGTTTCTGGTAGCCCATGTCCTTCTTCAACATCCAGTACACGAGGATCAGCTACAAAACGTGCGCTCTAGGCTAGAGCTTCCTCGATACATGCAACCCGCATTCATCATCGCACTAGACGAATTGCCTACAACAAATACAGGAAAACGAGATCGTCAGGCAATAAGCTCATTACCGCTTCCTCAAGAATGTTTTGCTGTTGAAAAAACGGAATGGACAGCCACGGAGAAGGCGCTGAGAGGCGTATGGGAAGACATCATATCCTCAGACCTTGCCCGTGTGCGCAACCTAACCCCCGAGACGGACTTTTTCCATATAGGTGGCACTTCTCTCTCCCTTCTTCCTCTGCGCGAAAGAATAAGAAGCCACTTCGGCGTAGAACTTCAGCTAATTGACCTTTTCGAAGCCAGTGTGCTGTCTCACATGGCACGTCGAATCGATGGGAAGAGTGTTGCTCTAGACACCGTTGACTGGGACGAAGAGACCAGCATACCACAATGCATGGCAGCGACTGAACACAATATGTTACAGGAGGTTTCTCAATCTCAATCCAAAGTCGTTCTCATTACCGGCGCCACAGGTTATCTCGGCAAAGCCTTAGTTTGCGCTATGGTTGGAGATCCCACAGTCAAAGAGATTCACTGCCTAGGAGTACGTGATGTGAGTTCAAGGACGGATCTAAGGGATATGACAAAGGTCAAGCTCTACGAGGGCAATCTGTGCTCACCTCGCATGAGACTGCCGCAATTGGTTATCGACGACCTCTTCAGCCGAGCAGATGTCATCATCCATAACGGCGCCGACACCTCCTACATGAAGACATATCAATCTTTGCGTCAGTCAAACTTCCTAACTACCAAAGACCTTCTCGAGTGGAGCATGCCCAGAATGGTTCCGTTCCACTATATTTCGACCGCCGGCATTGGTAATTTTACTCCAGGCTCGCCCCTTGGTGAAACCTCGGTGGCCTCAGCTCGCCCGCCGACTGATGGCTCAATGGCGTATACTGCGTGCAAGTGGGCAAGTGAGAGATTCTTGGAGAAACTCGTAGATAAATACCCACTCTGGCGCGTTTGTGTTCACCGACCTACGCTCCTCAGCCGCGATGATCTGCCACAGCTTGACGGACTGCACAACGTTCTCGGCTATGCACGCAAATTAGGGGCTGTGCCGACTTCCGAAGGTGTGGCACGAGGTTTGATAAACGTCGTCGAGTTAGAGACAGTGGTAAGAGGCGTACTGGCCTGTGCCTTGCGACCGAATGACCTGTCACGGTCCGGCGGGCACCAAAATTCTGGGGGTGTCCATTTTGTCAATCACATAGGAAAACTGGACCTCCCACTGAACAATATGAAGAAGTGGGCATTGGAGCGTGGAGAAAATGGGACTGTTGAGTTTTCCGGGGTTGACCTTCCAGAGATTCCCATGGACGAATGGATTCGGAGAGCATGCGAGGCGGGAATGCATCCGACAATAGGCGCACTGTTCACCTCACTGACCCGTTCTGGAGAGATCGATTTTCCCATTGTCAATAAAGCATAGTGTAGATTGTGAACGGATCTCAATTTCATAGGCGGTATTCAAATACCTATACGAACCCCCAGAGATGGGTTCTTGCCTCTCATTGAAATTCTATCCTGATTCTATACTTTGCTAAATGATTGAGAAACTCAACATCTAGAAACGCTTTGAAATAGCCGACTACAAACATATCACCGATCATCTAACCTAGCTTTTTCGAGGGACAATTCATAAGATTCTCCAATATACGCGGCACCTCGAAGTGATAGTGATGGGCACTGAGTGTGCGTTTGGGGATGGCCATAGAGACTGTCATTGGTGGCCAGGAAGAAAAATAGGCCTACGGCTAGGGCGATATCGTGGGAGCTAATGCAGGTGAACTAGCCTGATCAGGAAGTCTCTGCGAAAGAAACTGGCTGATCAGGTAGGCAGACGCGCTAGGCAATGATTCTACATACAGGTGACCGGGAAGGTCCGACACGAAGTGTGAACCTAATCTACAATTCTAACACAACTCATTTGTATACTGCGACAACGGGAACCCAGAGCATTGGAGTTCTCGGTAACCCTTTCATACCTATAGACCTCTGCACCACTTCCTTCGCCCTTGGATCCCGTTGTATGAGAAGCAATCTTCGGCAAAGTATCGTTCTCAGACTATGTATGCCCATTGCAAGAATCTTCAACAAGTCGAGATCAACTAGCAGGGGGGGGCTCTTGTCATGTCGGATCCACTATCTCCCTTCTTGTCCCCGCTGCTATCTCCGTTTATGCGAAAGTCTGACAACTTGACGCTTGATTGACTGCCACGGCCATGTTTCGAGATGACAGATTTCAAACGAATCCAAACTGATCCAAGAACAGGGCCCAACGGCAGCAAGACTTTGTACATTGGCGCACAGGCGCACCATATACTTGTGGTCATTTGAAGAATATCCCAAAAGGCATTCATGTTGTTTTCCTCTGTGGGTGAAGCATTATTATTTCGCCGTGTGCGATATTTGGGAAAGGGGGTCTTACGTCCGTTGTCGTTGGCTATCCCATACACTATTCCAATTTTTATGAAACCAATAACTCCAGACAATCCACCAGCAATGAATATGAACGCCAACTTCGTCCTCATGTGCTTTCGAGTGATGAGCTTCTGAACCGCTCCAACCGAAAGAATGATCATAGCGATGTCCAGGGACGAATTGATCGTTTCCTCGGGGACCAGGAAAGCGTTTCCGTCAATGCAATGGCCTGGTTGAACGCCGTAAATGTCCCACCATTTGGATATTGGCGTGCACAAGAATAACAGCATAAATAGAAAGGTGATAAACCAGCATACATGGATAGTGGCCAGTGTGTAGATCCATCTCACGAACGTTTGATCAACCCAAAAGATACGATAATAGAGAATGAAGAGACTACCCCTTGAGAACAATTGGTTGACATAAAAGAATGGGGCCCCAGCGTAGGATACCTAGTATTGGATCAATGCTCTTCCTAATACCCGACAGCTGCTTAACACATACCTTAGCCGAGAGTATTGCCAGACCTTCTTCGTCTAAGTCGCCCGCACGATCGATTACTGCGAATGCCACGTTAAGCTGGTGGCAAACAAGTCCCTCGATTGCGACTAACCGATGAAGGGGCAGATTGCATAACCAACAAACCCTACCAGCGCGAGAACCGCAAAGGCGTCGTCCCATCCTAGTTTTCGTGTCGATCTTTGAGAAGCGGCCAAGCGTAAGCCGGTCACAATAACACGTAGTGGGAGAGTAGCGAGCGAGATATAGATAACTCGTGCCGTGGCTGGATCAAGGAGAAAGTCGCCAAATGAATAGCCCATGATTCTTTCCGAGAAATTTTCGGTTTAGCCTTGACCAGTCGAGGGTTTCGAGCGATCTTGACAACACGTTGAAAGTTCCGCGACATGGCCGAGATAGTATTGCGAATTCCTCCACACAGCGGAGTCGGGTCGTGAGCCGGAGCTGTCTGTTCTGATTTGGCTACGGAGTTTCGGTTGGCCCAAAAGCGGTGATCTGTTTCCGAGACCAAATTTGGACGTCACGTTACACCTCTGTGCTGTGTTTCGCGAACGGTTCTCAGATGGCCGCACCTACTGCTTTTGAAGCTGTACAATTATATGAGCCATAGAACTTTTTAGAGTAGCACTACGGGGAGGGGAGGCTTCTGAATTAAGGTGAAATATGATTGGTCCACCACGATCGGAGGTTTGGTGTTTGAGGACGAGCTTATCCCAATCCGGTTGGCTAAACGAGGTAGAAACATCCCAATCGACGATTTGCCTCCGCAGATGTGCATATATAGGCTGTACGCATCTGAACAGCCTTGATCGACTTGGCTGTGTCTGGGAATTGCTTGAATTTGTGTGTGTTATCATACTGCAAAGTGTAGCCCTGGAGCAAGCCTCTGTCGTGTATTACTAGGCTCAGACAGATCAGTTGATGCAGGCTACACAGTTGTGTTGGGTCAAAAATGTTGGAATTTTGGGGTGGGCTGTGCCCCAGGTGGGGCTGTGTGCCCGATGATAAAACACCTACACAAGCGCCGCTACCACCTGCAGTCTTCACATCCCATCACCAAGAACAGACACCCGCACTAGTGCTAGTGCACGATCATCGCAAAACATGGCCTTATGGAGTGATACATGGGGTCAGCTACTGGGCATCTTTACTTCTACCCAAGTTCTTACGGCTACCATTACGTTGGTCAGTCCTAATCGTGAATCATGCATTCATCGTGCACTGATTCACTACACAAAGATCGGCGCTTACTACCTAGCTCACGCTATCTACTGTATTAACTTCCATCCACTTTCCAAATATCCAGGCCCAAAGCTTGCCGCCTTTAGCAATGTGTGGTGGGCCTATTCAAGGTAGGTGCATGTACTATACCTTTCCATCAGACTCCATGGCAGGCAGTGTTGACTTTTTGAACGCTTAGTACGTCAGGAAGGTACCCATGGATCATCGCTAGCGTGCTCAGAAGATATGGTACGACTATGCCTGCTCAACCAATTCACGGAATAGGCTGACTGCTCAGGCGATGTTGTCCGCATTGCTCCCAACGAACTCGTTTTTCTCACTCCACGGGCTGCCAAAGGCTAGTGCTATCACCACATCTCCACGTTGAATAGATGAAGGCCTTTGACTGACATCATCGGGACAGACATATATCTCGCACAGGAGAAGAATCTTGAGCTTTTCGTGCAAGTTGGCTATGACGCCCTTGATACCGGCGATAATGGCATCTCTGGAGAACCCGATCCAATCAAGCACCGCGAGATAGCGAAGAAACTTGCTCCTGCTTTTAGCACAAGGAACCTTAAAGCAAAGGAGGCTACAGTGAACAAGCATTTCGATTTCTTCATCAAAAAGATGAAGTCCTTGGGTACAGACAAGAAGGGAGTAGATATGCGAAGCTGGTCAGACTGGTTGGCGCTAGATCTCTCTATGGATATGACATACGGTCGTGACATGGGTCAGATGCGAGACAGTAAGTGAAATACGATGAGAGCCCACGGCCAATACACTAATAAAAAGAAGTGAAGGATTCTATTCTACTCAACACTACCCCAAAGCTGAACTTGTTCGCGGCGGTCAGCCAGCTGACAAGGAAGCTTCGCTTGTTCACTGTTCTGCAGTACCTGACGATACCGCCATCTGTTTGGCTTGCGCTGCCTAAACTTATCAAGCTCAACAGCGAAGATGTAAGAGAGCGCATCGAGCGTCGCGACCAGATCGAGCATTTAGACTATTTCGAACAGGTTCTTCCCAGAGTTGCTAACAACCAATCCAGATTGGTTGATTGAATTGAATTGATGCGTACGTAATCAATTCAATCAATCAAGCTGCGACAGAGCTTTTTGCCAATCAAGTCAATCTGTAGGCCCTAAATTGGTTGAATTGAATTGATGGGGGATAAATAGGGGGGGGGGGGTAGGGTAGGTAGTTCTAATATCCATTGATTGGCTGAAAAATATTAAGGTTAACGCTAAACTCCATCCCTGGGCTCTTATTAGCTGAGCTCAAATTAAGGTTGGCCAATAAGAACTCAGTAAATATTTGTACCAAGAAAACAACACTACAACCTCAACGTCCTCTCTCCATTGCCATCTCATCTCTCATCCACCACCACCCCTCCCACCCACTATATCCACCATGAACAAGCACCTCGCTGAGGTCTTCAGCCAGCGCCTCGATCTCGCAGACTCGCAGAGTACTACTCTATCAATATCTAATCAAGCAACTGTTTCCAACGCAACTGAAGACCTACCCAAAGCCTCTACGCTTAACGCGCCGTCGCCTGTACCAATTGATAACGAATATTATTAAGGACTTAATTGGAAACGCGTACTAGATCTCCAAAAAGCACCTATCAAGCCTTATAGTAATTAATTAAGCTGGATTTTTACATATGGATGGTGGGTATAGCACCAGAAATATAACTGTTTATATTGGCTGTACAGGTATTGTTACTAACATAGATATACATTGCTACAAGGCCTATACAAAGTCTCCAGATCTACTTCTTCTGTCCATTGCTATCTAGAACAGCGAAAGGCAGGCTACAGTTACAACAAAGATAGTAGAATTAACTTCTCTGCACCAAAAAGTACCCCATTAATTATCCTCTCTATGCAAAGGAAAGGCCTAGATATATCCTAAGAGATTGCCAATGAGATTGCTGGAAGCCTGTCTTGTGAGACCTTTTTGGATACAGTAAAAAACTGGGTTATATCTAATAATTAAGCCCTTAGGATTGTTAAGGTACCTAAGTTCAGATCTATAATAAAAGCTGCAAATCTATTAGCAGAGAGCTACCTCTAGCAGAACCACTAAAGCCTCTAAGATTACATTATTGCTGAATATAATAGCTACCTCCTGTCAGTTATCAGATATCTCAAATAGTCTCAATCCCTTATCCATATTACGTTTGATAATTAGACTTTAATTAGTAGTAAGCGCGCACTTATAGGGATCTGCATTCACTATGTAGATTTAGATAGTAATATTAAGGATTACGTCCTTAGATTGCCTGCTCTCTATAGGCAATACATAGGTAATAATATTGCTATAGTAGTAGTAGCAACTCTCAAATAGTTTAAAATTGCTTCCCATCGATTAGGTTACTTTATGCTTAATAATACTACTAATAATAATACAGCCATAGAGGCTCTCGCTGATGAATTTAGGTTTAATTACTATTACTACCGCCTACGTTGCGCGTGCTACATCCTTAACCTAGGTGCTTAACAAGTTATATAGGGAAAAGACTATAATGCCTTTGAAAATAATGATACAAATATACCTATATATAGTTCTAAGCTTATACAGCTTTCTCCACTATATACTTACCTGCTAACATAGGTTCCTAGGATAAGGAATAGTTCCTAGATGAATAGCGGAAACTTGGCCCTCTTGGTGTACTTTTTAATATAATTACATCTATATATATACCACAAGCTTACGAGCTACTACAGAGATTTTAAGATAAGGAGGCTACCTAATATCCTAAGCAACACATTACTAGATTAGAGGTTATCAAACCTGTAAAAACAAGATAGAACAGTTACTTCGCCTGCTTTAAGCACGCAATTCAACTCTAAATACCCCTTAACAACTATATTGTATATAAAATAATGGAGTACAAGAAGACTAACAACCTACTACAGCAGTAAGGTTGCCTATTAGTGTCTTAGCCGCAATTAAGTACTTAAAACGTACGTTAGTTTATCACTGAGGATAGGTTACGCGCACGAGACTGGGCTACAATTGCTGAATATTTGCACCTCCTACGCCCCTTTACAGAAGCTACTAGCTAGCTTGAGGGCAGGGGCAAGGGGAGTCGCTATAGTGCTCTTTAGGAGGTTATCCCTACACTTGAATACCTCCTAAGCTCACTATAGGAATAGGAAGCACAGCTTCAAGATGTAGACTACAACGACAGTGACTCGCCTAAGGATCATATAATTATCAACCTACGTCTTGGTATCACAAAGGTTGAAGAGTTTTTTATGAAGCTTAAGGACGCACCAGCTTACTACATTGCTACGAGCCTACATCCTATACACAAGAATTATCTAGAAGCTCAATAGAGGGTACCAATCGACTATAAGGGTGAGGATCCTCATCTGCGGGCAGGTTAGCTGGAGAAAAATAACCAGGTACTTCTTCAGCAATAGTAGAAATATAAGGATGAAGCTCTATATAAAGCCTCACCTGAACTACAGCCACCTCCACTAAAAAGATAACGCATTAGTCCCCTACAAAGTCAATCTGAATTCATAAAGGTAGCTCTTAATCAACAACAGCAATTAGATTAGCCTTTAGATAAATATTAACAGTGGAAAAAGGAGCCTGCATTGCTAGAGGATCACCTACTTACCCACCAGCCTATCTCGTATTAGTTATTAATGGGGAAGTGATACCCAGTTCTCAGCCAGATGGCGATTGATATACTCTCTGCGCTAGCATCAGTATCTGATTATAAGCGTACGTTTAGTAAGCTTAGCAACCTGCTAGGTGTAAGGAGACTACGCATAAACCCAGATCTCCTATCTGCTTTGCAAAGCCTTCATTCATAGAAGAGAATTAGCATACAAAAGTCTTACAAAACTCACAATCAGCAGAATATTGATATTGAGGCAATTGAGATAATAATTGCAAACAACGGCGACTAGAAAACTCGCAAAAAACACCACCAAAAGCACCTCTAATATCGATTTACAAGGGCTCTACCAACACTAGGTGGTATAATATTTGATACCCCTGAGTACTTTTCCACTGTTCGACCTCTGCGCTGCCACCAACGCTAAAAGTCGTGATATTTGCCACCCAAAATAAAGTCACGTGGCTCGAATTATTCTCTATCAATTCAATCCAATCAAGTCAATCTCAGAGCTCTATCAATCCAATCAATCCAAGCTGGATGACCTCGTATAGTCAATCAATTAGAGCCAGGGCACTCAGCTTGGTTGAATTGGTTGATAGCAACTCTGGTTCTTCCTGCCGACAAACCTGTACCCAATGACAAAAAAGCCATCTTCCACATGGAAAACGTTGCAGGACAGGTGCTGTTGGCCAGTTGGCAGCCTCTCGCAAACCAATTTTGTTCTCTCATTATCTTTCTCCTGAAGGAGCCGGATGCTTATACAGCTTTGGTGGAAGAAATCAGAGGAGTGTTTGTAGAGTACGGAGCAATCGATATGGAAGCCGTGGCGAGTTTAAAGTATCTCAATGGTTGTGTACAGGAGAGTCTTCGACTCCATCAAGAAACGACAGACGGCTTACCTCGAGTAAGTCCTGGTGCTGTCGTAGATGGGGAATACATACCTCAAGGCGTAAGTGTGGACAAATTCCTTACTAACACTCTTACTACTACCGAGATGTTGATTCAGTATAGGTAATATGCCAGATCAGCTATTTCGCGGCAGCAAGAAGTCGGCAATATTTCACGGACCCGCTCAATTTCTGCCCCGAACGGTGGCTGCCACCCGATCATTCTCAATTCGATTCAAAGTATGTGAACGACGAGTTAAAGGCCGCGAAACCTTTCAGTCAAGGTCTCCGAGGCTGCCCCGGTGGTGCGATATCTGTCTCATTGATCCGTCTCTTCATTGCTAAAGTCTTATGGGAATTTGACTTGGAGGCTGTGGAAGGTCAGGGAGGCTTGTCTTTCGAAAAGGACTTCAAATTCTACGCATACTGGGACAGGCCGTCGTTCTGGGTTCGGTTTAAACCTGCGCATAGAATGCGTGACCACTGAAGGTCTTCGCATAATTTGGAGAAAGCATTTAAGATATACTTGAACTCTGGTCACACTTGAGCGTGACGTGCATTCTTAGCAAATCTTCATGTGCCAAACAAAAGACGGTTCGTAAGATGGTGTAGCAGTCGAATTTCAAAAACAGTTGGCATCACTAAACGGGCCCAAACTCAAAGGAACTGTAGGTCGCGTATTGCCACAGGAGCTCGGTGTCCAATTTCGGTGTCCATTCTTTTTCGATTTCTGTGAACTACTTTCTAGAATGCCACTATGCATGCAACTGGACCCATGCACCGAGAGTCTCTCAATCGCCCCGGAACTCCGAAAGTCACGTATCCGAACTGGCATGTGTATCGCCCAGCTGGGTCGGACCCAGCTTCTTACTTGTAGTAGATTTCTTCACTGACCAACTCAGAGCTCCATCCATTTCCCCAATTCATTCGTAGCCGTGTAGACGTCGCCATGCCGTCAAATATGACCTCTTACGCGCTTCATGGCCTGGAAACTGTTTGGATAGCTCCAGCGGGCCTGACCTTGAGACAGTTACTTCTCTTGTCCAGCTCATTGGTAAGTCTGCAGATCGCACCGAGATATATCGGGCCACCTCCGAAATGTTCTTATCGGATCATTGACTAGTACAGTTTCTCGCATATACTTTATTAAGCGCAGTATACAATGCTTTCTTGCATCCGCTTTCCAGATTTCCGGGGCCACGACTAGCGTCCATATCATACCTTTGGGAAACATATGCACTGTACGTATATTGTCTGAACTACGCTTGTCACGCGAATGAAGAAGGTTCATCGCCAAAAGCTGTTCTGGGAGATGGCCTTGGGCTATCGAGTCCGCGCTGAACAAATACGGTAAGTAATTTTCATCATACATTGACAAACATAGGTCTCTGCTTCATGTCAACAATTGAGATCCTCATGTTAACTTTCGTGATTGAAGCTCACTCTGTATGTAGGCGAAATAGTCCGCATTGGTCCGAATTCCCTGGTCTTCATGGCCCCCCAAGCTGCCTTAGGTATTTATTCAGCTGGTCTAATAGAACGCGGATCATAACGTCTCAATAGATATCCTTGGAACAAAAAGAGATTTGGCGGATACCTTTATTAAAACCGCCTTGGTCGAAGGCTTAGGCGATGGAGATGACGGACTGTTGTGGGAACGGAACCCAATAAAGCACCGCCGGGTGTCCAAAGCGATGTCTCCTGCATTCAGTGCGAAGTCCTTGAGGTCGAAAGTACCTATAATGAACAAGTATATTGATCTCGTCATGGCTAGATGCGGCGAGCTTAGTGCCAAAAAGGAGGACATAAACGTTGCTTCAGTACGGGCTATTCTCTATCATTGCTTCGATTTAGTGCTGATGAGTACTCACAGCTGCTCAACTGGTTGTGCATGGATGTTGCCGCAAAGCTTTCCTGCAATTGGGAAATGCACCAAGTGAGAGATTGTAAGTAATCCCACAGCGTTGCGCTCATTTGTCAGTGCGAGCTAATGCTCATCTGATGAAGCAAAAAATCACCCACTTCTCGATGGGATGGAAGCAGCCAGTTTCACAGTCATTCTATTGGTTTCGGCCAAACGTTACCCCATACTCATCCTGCTGGCACCGTTTTTCTTGCCATGGAAAATTTTACGTGCAATCCCTAGGATGTTCAAAGAATTGAGGGTGCAAGTTGACAAGCGTACCCGCACAAATTCTGACAGCGCGCACTCTGATTATCTGGAGCAACTTTTGCCAAACGATAAAGCTACAATCGCGAATGGAGAAAGAATGAAACACATGGTCAATGTAGCTGCACAACTAATCGTCGGCGGATATGACCCCACGTCAGTGGCCATATACATGATGTTCTTCTTCATTCTTCAAAACCCCGAGGCCATGCAACCGCTCAAAGACGAAATTCGGCGCAGTTTTCCGACATACCAAGATATCGATTTTGAGACATTGAGGACCCTACCCTGGTTAAACGCCTGTATGGAAGAGACACTGCGTCTCAGCGCCTCGGCGACTCATCACTCTTTACCAAGACAAAGTCCAGGTGGTGTTGTCAATGGAGAATACATACCTAAAGGTGTAAGTTATTTAAGGTCTCTCGGTAACGTTTGGCGTCCGCTGACCCATTTACTCGTTCGATCTAGGTTATCTGTCGAACTTCTCTGTTTACATATAGCCGTAGCGAGCGTTACTTTCATGACGCGAAAAGCTTCAGACCCCAGCGATGGCTCTGTGAGGGTCACCCAATGTACGATTCAAAGTTTTCTGGGGATGACAAAAGCGCCCACATGCCTTTCATCATGGGTCCGCGCCAGTGCCCTGGTCGCGAGGTTGCGAGAATCATGTTCAGATTGGTTATTGCTAAGACAATCTGGCTGTTCGATATGGAGCAAACTTCGAAGAGGCTGGAATTCGAACGCGACTTCACCGCTTACGGCATGTGGATGAAGCCAGAGTTTCGAGTTCGACTTTCGCGCGCCAGGGGAGAGTCGAAGCAAGCATAAGTGTCATCAGAATGTAGTGACCTGGGATACTTGACACGATTCGCTCCAAGCAATGGCTGGTTTGGTTGCTATTCATGGTTTGGTGATTTGAGACATAGAATATGTTGATTCACACATTCGACGTAGCTTCAATATACAAAATTTAGTCATACTTATATGGAAAAGAACTCGTCTAGGCTCTTGTTGTCATAGTATCAAGTACCATCAACTCCGCGCTATGACCTCAAGTGCAACGCACGTGTAACAAGGCTCAATCGGGTAAAACAGCTCCGGGTGGGGTTATTGAGACAGCCCATCGGAGAAACGGAACGCCGAAAAGAAAATACACGTGCTTACGCATGGAGAATTGCGTTGTGTGGTACGAACATGTTGTTCTGTTAAACGCCGCAAGGTCGTCGTCAACAGAACCCAGAACCAACTCCAGGCCCCCTTTGAGGCTTTCGCGCCAGAACCTATCTTTACTGCACCTTTGGATCCAGATGTCCACCCCAAGTACTGGCTCAGAAATTCGTCCGCTTGGCAATACAAGGACGTTGACGCCAAATGTTGAGATGGCAGAAAAATTGAGCTCGCCAGAGCGCGCCCCCGCTACGCTTGGCAGCGACTCTGAAGTGCAGCCAAATGGAGCCGAAGAGCAGGGGGAAGTAGAGGATGACTTCCATCCTGGGGCTCGTCTTTGGGCAGTGATCATCTCGTTGGGGATCACACTCCTGTTGACCGCTTTAGAAAACACAGTTGTTAGTGTCGCTATGCCTTATATCGTCGCTGACCTTGGAATGGGGAAAAGTTATATTTGGATAACCAACGCATTTTTTATGTGCAGGTATGTCACTACCTGCGCTTCCCACGCACCTGCCTAACACATGTCTAATGATCGTAGTGCCGCCATTCAGCCTTTGATCGGGCAGCTCAGCAATATCTTTGGGCGAAGATGGAATATGCTTATTAGTGTAGCACTATTCACTCTCGGAAGTGGCCTTTGCGGTGGTTCAACGAATGGTGGCATGCTGATTGCAGCACGAGCAATTCAAGGCCTGGGTTCCGGAGGGATTACTCTGCTCAATGGTTTGATTCCCCTTACCAAGAACCTTTGCCCAAAACTACTGGAGTGAGTGCGTGATTGAGGTTGACTTCCGGAACGCAGATATTATTGTCTCCGATCTCGTTCCCTTACGCCAACGCGGAAATTACATTGGCGTCATCCTATCCATCTATGGGGTTGGTACAACCCTGGGACCCTTCATTGGGGGTTCTATCGTCGCTCATACAACTTGGCGCTGGGTATTTTATTTGAATCTCCCCATAGGCGGATTATCTCTCGTAATACTCTTCGTTTTTCTACAGGTTAACTACGACGGCCACACGACACTAAGGCAGAAGATTGGACGCATTGACTATCTTGGCAATGTTGTGTTGATGGCCTCCGCTGTCTCTATTCTCTACGCCTTGGCATATGCTGGAGCTCAATACGAGTGGTCTTCATGGCACATACTCGTCCCACTCTTGCTGGGGCTCTTAGGTTTCCTGGTCTTCCCATTTACCCAAGCCGGTCCTCTTGCAGCTGCGGAGCCAGTACTACCTGTACGGCTGTTCGCACATCGGACTTCGGCAATTATTGCCTTCAATACGCTTATGAACTCAGCGCTCTCGTATTGGGCGGTGTTCTTCCTTGTGAGTATAGCCAGATCTTCCAGATGTCATCCTCCACCTCAGTGTTCCAAATGTATTTGCTAATAGGAGCATAACTAGCCAATATTCTTCCAATCCGGCAAGCTCTACGGACCGCAGTACACCGGTGTAGCCCTCCTTCCTCTGTCCCTCCTAGCCATTCCAGGCTCCGCCATTGCTGCAATATCCATTAGTCGTTGGGGCCGGTACAAGCCAGTTCATATCTTTGGCTTCGCAGTGTTCATGCTTGGCCTCGGGCTTTTAACTCTAAACAATCCGAGAACCACGGTTGCGCAATGGGCAAGCTACGAAAGCGTAGCGGCGCTGGGCGGAGGCGTATTGCTCAATTCGCAACTTCCAGCATTTCAAAGCGCGGTTCCTGAGAGTGACCAAGCAGCAGCATCGGCTGCATGGGGCTTCATCAGGAGTATTGGTTGGGTCTGGGGAGTTGCAGTCCCTGCAAGCATTTTCAACAATCGCATTGGCCAGCTGGTAGGTCAAATTTCGGACCCCAAAGCAAAAGAGCTACTTTCTCAAGGAGGGGCGTATGGCGCGACAACGGCTGCACAAATTCAGCAGTTTCCACACCAAGTTCAGCAAGAGATGCGCTCTGTCTATTCCCAGGCCGTCCAGCGCACTTTTCAAATCGCCATTGCCTTCGCTGGAGTAGGATTTCTTCTCACTTTATTCGAGGATGAGATTGTGCTACGCAAAAGGTTAGATACTGAGTACGGCCTGAAACATGAGAATGATCGATACAACCGTGCAGAGGCATTGGATGCCGCCGCAAAGGAACAGGTTGGCAGAGAGATATCCCAATAATGTTAATCGGAAAACAAGGGCCTCTAGAATTGGTCAGGCAGAGCCATTGTATTTTTTCATCCTACGGGAGTTTCGACTACTTGCTATAGAGAAACTAGTTAGAAAGCGTATCGTGGTGAAAGGATGGGTTTAATTGATGCTGGGAGTCGGTGCGGACGAAAGCCCCTTGCACGGCGCTGGTTTACTGAATGTGGGAAGGTACTAGCTTGGAAATTCCGGTGCTGAGTCTTTAGTGCTTAATCATGTACTATTTAGTCTTGCCTTCATGCTTCGCAGAGAACGTACATACCAACAGAGCCCACACCTAGGATTGAACATCGTAGAACGCCAACAATGTCGGCAGATCCCAAGACCACCCTTCCCCTATCCCACAGTGTTATCGTCCAGGATCATCATGGCAGGCCCAGGCTAGCTGAAGATGCAAACCTTCCCGTACTCAAGCCGGGAACTGTTATGGTAAAGACAATTGCAGTGGCACTAAATCCAAGCGACAACAAGATGGGCACAACGTTTCCGACTCCAGGCGCGATAGTAGGGATGGATTTCTCAGGAGTTGTGGTCTCAATTCACGCCGAAACAACGACTGATCTGGCCATTGGAGACCGCGTTTGTGGTGGCGTACATGGGTCCAACCCGAGCGATCCTACCAATGGTGCATTTGCAGAATATGTGCGGGCACGACCTGAGCTCTTGTTCCGAGTACCGGATCACTTGCCCATGGAACAGGCAGCAACTTTGGGTACCGGCATCATGACCAATATCATGGCGCTCTGGCACCCTTCTGCGTTAGGTCTATCAGCAACTCTGGAAACACGAGCCGAGAAAGCATTCCCTGTGTTAGTTTACGGAGGAAGTACAGCGACGGGTACGCTAGCCATCCAGCTTCTGCGGTTATCTGGCTTGGAGCCCATCGTGGCATGCAGTCCGCATAACTTCGACCTTGTCCAGTCCAGAGGCGCTACCAGCGTGATTGATTACCTGCATCCTGATGCCCCTGACGAAGCAAGAAGCCGCACAAAAGGCCGACTGAAGCATGCTTACGACTGCATTGTCGACGCAACATCAATCTCCCATTGCTACAAAGCCCTGGGCCGCACGGGAGGGCGGTACATCTCACTAGAAATGGCCCCGAAAGAGCTAATGACACGACGTGCCGTGTGCGCAAGTTTTGTTTTGGCGTATGAAGGGTTCGGCGAGAATGTTGCGCTTTCAAAAGGATACGAGAGTCAAGGAGACCCCGAGAAATTAGCTTTCGCGGTGAAACATTTTCGCATTTTACAGAGATATTTGGACAAGGGGACATTGAAAACACACCCTGTCAGATGTTTGGATAGCGGGTTAGCGGGAATTTTAGAAGGATTGCAGATTTTAAAATTAGGGTCTATCTCAGGACAAAAGCTAGTTATCCAACTATAAACTACTACTTGTATTAGGTTAAGGATATTAATCTAATATCCTTAAATGTGGTCTAAGCTTTGAACGTTAAAATCCTAGATATTAACTATTAATATCCTTAATACTTTATCCCTATTTTTAATACTAGATATAAGTAAATAGATAATAGGTATATTAAGCAATATAATAGAGCTTAAAAAGCACTATTTATATCTAAAATAAAACCCTAAAATAGTAGGGTTAGGGTTAGGGTTAGGGTTAGGGTTAGGGTTAGGGTTAGGGTTAGGGTTAGGGTTAGGGTTAGGGTTAGGGTTAGGGTTAGGGTTAGGG
>ML977721.1:2800-41464 GCA_010015725.1 Amniculicola lignicola CBS 123094 | reverse complement strand
TAGGGTAGATTATATAGTAATCCTTAGGGTATCCCTATAGGGGTAGGTTTATATAAAGGTATAGAGGGTTTAGGTATATAGAGTTTAGGTATATATAAAGGTACTGTAAGTGTAGTAGGTTAATAATTAGGTAGGATTATATTTATATCTCCTTGTAATATATTATATAGCTCTATAGCAGTATTATCTATTATTCCCTTTAGGCTGTACACCCCTTTCTTCTCTATAGTAATCTTTAGTTCCTATCTAATTATATAATTTATCTATAAGAAGTATTCTCTCTTCTATCCTCTAAAATCTTCTATAAAAGCTTGTAGGGTATTCTTACCTATAGTAGTTATTATATAAAGGTTAATAAGTGCGTATCTAGTATATAAGGATAGTTGGATATTTAATAGGTTATTATCTATATTAATATAATCTATCCAGTATTATAGTTGCACAGCGCCTCTTAACGTCTTCTTAGTAATATTAAGGCTTTCTGCTATGTCTTTGTATATATCAATATACTTAGACTCTTCCTTAGGTATATCCTTCTTATTATTATTATTAGAGGTAGGCTATAGGGTAGTTATATCAGGGGTTGCATTAGGGCTTACTATTATAGTAATAGTATTATTATTATTTTATGCTATTGGCTTATTTGTATAGCAAGGTTTTCGTTTTATATAATTTGTACTATCTTCCTATATACTAGTTCAGTATACAATCTAATCTCTCTATTATATATACTAGTTCAGCAGGCTTAATAGGTAATAAAACAAAGGTCCTTATTAATTCACTAGGACAAGACTCTGTCTTCACTCTTGCTAATTTACAGTTGAAGTTAATTAACTACTAATTAGTGTTAAATGGACTTCCTTCTACAAGGCGTAATAGGTGTATAATAAGGTACACAAGCGCAAAGGTGGAAATCCATCTTCTATATATGTGTATTAGTATAGGCTTAATGGGGGCAATGCTCAATCAGATTGTAGTATTGTTTATATCTATCTAGATATGGCTGGGATAGAGGTTTTGTACATAACCCCCTGCCAAGCCTTTGCACAGGCGTCACATGATAAGATTATGTGACTCTGCGCAAGGGCAACGTATTACCCCTTTGTTATCTACGTACGGACAGTATTACTATTATAGGGACATGCAGCGTATCTGTTGACTCACAACTAGACCTCTTCATGTTTACGTCCTTGGGGGTATTATGGGAAAGGTGATGGATTTACAGAAACGATTCTTGCCGGATTTGCAAAAACGACTCTTGTTGGCAAGTCAGCCAAATGTTGAAGATAATGAGCCGGAAATTCTTATGGCGAAGGAGTTCATGTAATTAAAGATCTATAACTAGGTCATTCCTCGCATTTCTTTGGTCAGTTTGACAGCACAATCAAGTTACACAGGTTCATATTCATAGGTCTAACTTAAGTCACTTTCTGATCCTGCCTCATCCACCATGTTGAGTTAAACCAGGCTTTGAAACTAAGTTGAAATTGGTGTTGTAGCTTGACTCATTAATTACCTTACCCCCGAGCTGAACATTCGAAAGGTCCCATTTTCGGGCCCCTGTCAGATATGCACCGCTACCACAAACCGCCTGATTGGTCGAATGGTGGCATCCTTCCAACGTCTGGGTAAGCGCATATTTGAAAGCAGGGCGGAGTGAAATCATATTTAAGCCAGAGCACTCTGCTCATCTCACAATGCTTTAAGGTTGGTTCTCATCATCATGTCACATTTAAAACTTGTTCGCAAGAAATCAGGTGAGGCTGTTAAATCCTCTCTACGGCCTTCTACTTCGTCTAGTACTTCCACAAAAGCTGTTCATTTCAGCGAGAATCTTAAGCAAATTCGACACTTTCTCTAAAGCAAGTGCACGGCATCTATAAGTGCAGACTCATCGCCGACCGACGAGGCGCAATATACGTCGACCCTTCCAGATCCATCAAAGATTTCGCCCTATCAGTACACGCGCTGGGAGGCAACTTCACACAATCTTCAATCTATCCTCGGATCGTCAAAGCCTGATCGGAGCAGTTGCCGTGGCTAATATTGCTTTCGAAAAACGAGTCTCCGCAAGGTTCACAACCGATGACTGGTAGACTGTATCAGAAGTCACCGCCGAATTCAAACGGCCCGAAGGTACATACGATAGGTTCAGCTTCACCATTGCATTGCCAGCTGAGGCTGAAGCCTAAGCTTTGACTCTAATAGTCTGCCTTCGATATCAAGTCAACGGACAAGAGTTCTGGGATAATAACTCCGGGAAGAACTACTTTATCAATCTCACACTGGAAAGGCCACTGCCATCTAATGAGGTCTCCAACCATCGTAACCCATCGAGTGGTCACCTCGAGAGTCGCCTATCGGAGCGATACAGCTTTACAGCTTCCCTTCACACGGCTGCGACACTCGTAGCTGATGAATTGGCCAGATGCGTTTCAGACTCGGAAATCAGGGTGCTTTTGGGCTCTTCAGCTACATGTATAAATCAACGGCAATCCAAGCTGAGTTTCGGTTCTACTGCTTACATGGACTTGATCGAAAACCTATGTTTTTTCAAGCCATCTGACCGAATGAGCGACGTATCACAGCTCATCCACCGTTCATCTGTAGACGCCAGTTGTTATTCTGATAAGAGGTTCCGGTCATCTCATGTAGTTCCTTGCTTTTAAGTTCATGTGAACATGGAAATAAACATTTTCTACTTCTGTGTGGCAACCTTCAATCCCGTCTCCATTCTAGCGCGCTAAATGAAGAAGGCGATCTGGATCCTGATTCTGAACCCTAAGGAGGGACCAAAAATGGGACATCTCCCGGGTCCAGAATTGGGGCCTGCCCTTCTCCTATATTCTCGATGTTATCCTCGAATGAAATCTGTTGTCAAATCGTGTCTAGGACAATACCAGAAAACACTCGTATGGTCTTTGAGCCGGAGACTGAGAATGCACAATTCGCGGAAGGGGACAACAGGTTCGATGCAACCAAGCTGTCAAACCGAGAACGACATACGATATTATGGGACAGCATCTTCTGTGATTACAAGTGGATTGAGGAGATCGTGCGCGACTTTTCCGCAACACCATTTCTGATAGGAACACGACTCGATGCCTTGCATTTAGGCAATAAGGACGACTCGAAGCCGTTGTATGTGGCTCTTATCTCCGGTGACATTTCAGGCGATGTGATCTACACAAAGGATCTTTTCTTCAGCTGTCTCAAGCCCCATAAGCTTGTTGAGGGCACAGACGAGATCCTGTTTGATAGTGGCATCATTCTGAACATTAGCGATATCCTAAACTGCCCGGAGTTGATACCGATGGATATCAAGCAGGTGCTGTACGATGGAGATAAACTTGGTTCAACTTACTCGTTCTGGAGAGACGTCGATGGTGCACCAAGGCGTCTCGAGCCAGCGTATATTACATTGACGAAATCTCGAATCCCGGGAGATGAAGAGCACTTTTGGATCCTGAAGCTCAAGTCCAACGACGACCCTTCAGGTCTCGAAGTATATCTTAGGGACTGGAAGAAGTCCGAACACGGTGTTCACTGACTGTTTAGAGTAAACGGCATTTCGTTGATGTCAGGATACTTACTAACATACTCAATTCGCCATCCATCCATCTCAAAGCCCATCATCAACCCATTGATATTTCCAATGATTACTTCCAATATTCTGAATCGTCAGGCTTTGTGCCGTTATTCAAGTCCATTATTCCGATATTCTTTCAAACACATGTGTACAAAGGAGGCGCTCAACTGGCTTGCTGGAAGAGCTCACTATCACGCTTCTCGATCCTAGTTGAAAGTCCTGGCAACGATCGATTGGGCCTGACGGGTCGAGTAGCCTGTGTAGCCGGTCCACCTTGCGGAGGCGGTGTCGTCTCGATTGTGACGTCTGGCGCAGCGGCGGCAGCTTTCTGTCTCCCCTTCTGTGGAGACCTTCCGGGGGGTCGCCCTACACTACGTCAGCAAAAAAAGTATCATATCCGGAGACAATTGCCGAAATACCGCGCTTTCGAGGCAGTGATGGTGAGCTCGGTGGCTCGCCGGCGACGCGTTTATCCTCTAAAACACGGTGGATCTGATCGAATGGCGCGCAGAACACCACGATACTCTATACTAGCGCCGTCTCCTGACGCTGCGTGCAATTTCGGCCCATTTGGTGGATTGGGGGGGGGGGGGGGGGGGGGGGGGGGGTCCCTGCACGCACGGGCGCTCGGGCCACTGCAGAACTTTATGAATAGGACAAATATGGGGCTAGCGCTTCGGGTAAATCTCGCATGTGTCACGGTGTGGGAAAATCTCAACTTAGGCGGCAAATTTCCACCATCTCGAATCTTACTCTACCCTTCATGCTTTCTCTCTTCCCGACTGGTATTACTCCTATTTAAAATTTACTAACAGTCTTGTTCAAGTCAATTCGTTTGAGTTTAAGCTCTACGCTGACAACCCAGCTCGCATCTCAAGCTCATGGACTGGGACAGCTGCGCCGAACTTGAAAATTTGAACAGGGCTCTCAATTGGTCCCGTAAATTCCAAGAATGTCGGGGAGAACGGTTGACGAGCTGGGTGTCGAGTTTCCATCAGTCTCACCTACCTTGCCGCCTGGCCAACGAAGCGATCGCCGAAGAAAAACGTGGCTCGTTCAACTGGACTTGTAAGGTCGTTTTCACGAACGGAGAAGCTTGGATGGTGCGATTCCCTATCGACGGGAAGGTGAAGAATCCAGATGAGAAGGTCGAAATTGAAGTTGCGACTATGAAAGTCATTCGCGAGCACACTGATATTCCTGTACCTGAAGTGAAGGCTTGGGGACTGGCTTCGGAAAACAAGCTTGAACTGGGGCCTTTCATCATTACCCCCTTCATCGAAGGTGTCAGTCTCGCCGATTTTCTCCGCGATCAGAATGACCAAAAGTCCAGAATGCTCCGAGAAGACGTCGAAGATGCAGACATTCAAACTATCTACAAGCAGATCGCCCACTTCATGCTACAACTCTCCAAGCTCAATTTCCCCCGGATCGGCAGCTTATCCAATGATTCGCATAATGACGACGATACCAATTTCGCTGCGACAATATCCTCACGCCCTATGACTTGGAAAGCACATGAAATCTTAAATGTTGGCGGAGTCAATGTTTTTTGTATGTCAATCCACTCGTTACAGAGCTTGGTTTAACGTCCTCATAGGTCCTGCGAATACAACGTTTTCTTCAACAGCCGAATATCTACAGCACGTTGCAGAACAAGACTGGCGACATCTCATCGAACAATTAAACTCCATTGACGATGAAGAAGATGCGAGATTGAAGTACACCTTCTGGAGTGTTTTCAAGAAGTTGGTCCCACGATTCGTTTCACACGACTACGACCGAGGTCCGTTCAAACTGATTTGCGATGATTTCGGCCCAGCAAATATGATGGTCAATAACACAAAAGACCTCAAGATCGTCGCAGTACTCGACTGGGAGTGGTCTTATGCCGGACCATACCAACTCTTCTGTTCTCCGCCACGTTGGCTAGTGATTGATAGACCTAACCAATGGGCGTGCGAAGACGAGAGGCTCCAAAGGTATAGCAAATACCTGGATATACTCATTCAGGCGCTGGAGAAGGAAGAGGTGGACACGTCTCAAGACATTGCGCCTATGGAAGAGAGACTCTCAACAATGATGAAGAAGCAAAAGGAAGGACAAATGTGGTTCCATCATATCATTTGGGAAGGATTTAACGGCCCAACTTGTGTCCCCTTCCAGAAGCTTCGGGCGGCAGTACCTGACTTCGATGAACTTGCTGCGGCGATTCCAGAAGGAGAGATACATGAGTTCGTGAAAACGAAGATGCAGCACCTGATAGATTATAAGAAGAAATTGGATGGATACGGTGATGCGGTAAATTTTCTCAAATAGAATCTTGATTCAATTTAATAGTGTTCAGTACATTTGTAGAGACCGTAATGTGGACTGAATCCGTCAACCGATGTGTCGCGATTCGCGTACACTGCCCCACCAATACCCACCCTCAAGTTCGAGTGAAGCATGACATGCTAAAGGAACGACTGTCAAAGTGTTAGGAGCGACAGCTTCGGTGCTGTCAACTTGGAAAAGAGTACTGGATCGAATGACGCACCTATTTGTCATCCTTCTTCTCTTTCTCCTCCTTCTCCTTCTTTTCCTTGAGCTCTTGTCTCTTGCGCTGAGAGGAGAGACCCGCGGCCTGAACGAGTGCGGTGCCCGCCGGGTCATTCATAATATTTTCGTTAACTGCGCGTCTCGCTTTGTCTTGTTCGTCCTTCGAAGGCGGTGGGTTGTCAGCCATACTGCAAGTGATGTTTTAAAGTAATGCTGACGATGCACAATGCGCGAAGTTGGAAATAAGCTTGCAGCAAAATTATTTCGAAGAGATGTGAATAAGGTGAATATATAGATAGGCCGCAGACGATGTCAACCTAGCGAGACATTTTCGAGTCATGCATATACACGATGCAGGTATTCCCAGTCCATGACCAAAAAAGTCAAGCACTTGACTTACCGACGTTCCAATTGTCTTTTGGACAGAGGATCATGCTGGCAATGCATAACTGCACAGTGTTGATTGCCGATTCGTGCGTATCGTTACCAATAGGGAGCAGATTGGACCCAAACTTTGACTGACCGGTGCCGCTTGTGGCCCAGCGCCATCTATCCTCGCATGGCTAGCACATGCTCGCAAGTGGAATAGTTCGGCAATGCATTGCGTCTGTTTTTGGTCGGTCAAGTGCCGATTCTCTGCGCTGCGGTAGGCATCTGCCTCGCAAAGATTTCCTCGGGCCAGTCGAATCGAGTTTTCTTCCAGCTTTTGAGACTCAAGTGCATCCATCTTGGATTGATGAGTCAGTCGTTCTGCCAGCGTATATTTGCATGAACAGGCCTGGGCAGTGCCGCCGCCTTCCTTTAGTACGGGGCGCCCGGCATGCGGCTAAACATCAGCCTTGCCGACTTCATATCAGTTCCCATTTCAATTGACTTTCAGCCTTACTCCTTCAGCCAGCTTATGCTTGCATGTAATGCGCTGCAGTGTGCATTTTGAAGAGAGAGAGAGACAGTAAACTGAGCCTCTTATGTATCACTTCTGATGATGGTTTAGTTGGCTCTAGCCAACAGCAAAGAGCAAGGTCATCAGATTGTGGGAACAAGGCTGAAGCTGCTGCCTTGGTGGAGTTCTCGCTTCGCATTTGCAGGACGACCGATTTGGTTGGTCAGTGCTCTGCAGCAGTCCGCCTCAATTGGAACTCCATGCCTGGTCGAGAGACGGACCTGCTCCCCAAACATGCCACTCACGCTAGACCTAAAATGATCATCGAAAGGAACATGTTCCACTCCTTCATCATGCTGGGTTTAGCGCCAATGCCCCTTCCAAGGCTACCTCCTCTAGCTGGTAGTGATGCCAATGTAATCCTTGTACAATCCCCATCTCAGCCCATTACAACTTCGCAAAGCATTACCATTCGGAGCCCATTGTTACTGTGTGAGGTCTCTGTAATCGAAATGGGTGTTTGGCTAGTTTCCTACCATGCAAATGGCATGGCATTGCTACTGGCGGAAATTCAGGCATTGAGAACAACGTAGCCAACGAGTCTCTCAGAGGCTGGCAGACAGTCACATACTTCAATCGCCTTGCATGGGAGCCGTTCAGGATTCACTCGTTGCAAAACGAGCGTAGCGAAACCGAATGAATTCAGGCAATGCAGTCGAGACAACGATCATGTTTCTGGGTTTGCTCAGCACCTCACTCCTTGCAATACGAAAAAGTTCTTCTGGAGAGGCCTCTGCTGGAGATTTCGTCACACTTGGAACCTTCTGGACAACGATGACGTATCCACTTGAGATGATAGCATGGCCTCATTCCAATATGACATCAATTTTCATCGATGCAGAACGCCTTTTACAGCTAATACTCACGAAACCGTCCAGTTTCCGATCGACCTGACTCATACAAGCTCGGCTCATCCGCTGGGAAGATCGAATTTCGCAACGTTGAGTTTTCCTACGGTCCAACTGGCTAATTAAATCAGTCGTCCTGCTGCGCTTTTCTCGGGTCGGTTGGCGATGGTGACTCACGGCCATTGGGTCATTGGCACCGGAAGAGCGGGGCGAGCCGCAGAACCGAAAGGCACTGAGTATGCGCTGGCTATGGATTGTTTTGAATGCCAACGCGACTGTGGAAGTATGGTGAGCCGTATCATCGCAAGGCTCCAAGTCTAGCGAAATCTGTAGTAGCGTGGAATGTGCGGGAAGGGAGAAAAGAGTCACGCTTGCCAGCGTGCACACTGATGCAAAGTTGAGTCCCGGCTGGTGTGGACGGGCTTTGGTGCCAAGTTCGGTCTAGTCGCTTCTAGATCACATGACGTTACTCGATGACGTGCTGCAGCCAATGCCGTGTGTCCGGTTTGTTCCAATGTTAAAGCCGAGTTGGGATTGAATCCATTCTCAATTCACGATCATCATGTCCGCCCAAAACGCCTTGACACCCCGTGTATTCCTTTTCCGCCATGGTGAGTCCTCTATCTGGTCATGTAATAAACCACTTGTTGACGACACGCGTTTGGTAGGAGAAACCGACTGGGCCAAGTTAGGGCGTTCCACGGGCACTACGGAGATCGAGCTCAATCCAACTGGCGCTGCTCAGGTTTCCTCGGCGGCTGCGATACTCGTGGGACCTGGCAAACTTCTCGATCCACGCCGCTTCGAGCACATATTTGTTAGCCCAAGGAAGAGGGCCCGACAGACCTTTAAGATATTGCTGGGGCCTAACTTCGATCTCATCGAAGGGATCGAAGGGAAGCTTACCTACACCGAGGACATTGCGGAGTGGAATTATGGCGATTACGAAGGGCTCAAAAACTCTGAGATCAGATCTTTGAGGCAGAAGAGGGGTCATGACAAGGAAAGGAGGTGGGATATCTGGACAGATGGTTGTGAGGGCGGAGAGTAAGTTGTGCCCTTGGGCTAGGTAATAACATGTTTCTCATACCACAAAGATCAAGGCACGAAATCACCGAGCGGCTGGACAGACTTATTTCACAAATCAGAGTGATCCAGCAGCCTTACATGCATGGAGAGAAACCCGCTGATGTCCTTCTTGTACGCTGTTGCCCCCATTAGTTCTCTTCCCTACCTTCGCACACAGCGGTTAACAGATGAGCACTACAGGTCGCACATGGCCTCATCCTTCGCTGTTTTACGAAGCGGTGGATCGGCTTATCGATTGATAACCCGCTACCTATAATGTTCGAACCAGGAGCGATCTCAGTTTTGAGGTACGTCCACGAAATAGACTTATGATGCCATGAGGCTGACATCAAACCACCAACCAAAAGCTACAAAAACAACGATATTGATGAGCCTGCCTTGCATATCGGCCTAGCGCTTCCTGAGGAGGACGCGCAGGAGAGGACTGAAGAAACACCAACGATTCCGATAGAGCCGCCTATCGTGAGCGGGGCATATGAGGTTAACGAGGGCGTAGTCAAAGGTGCGTAAACCTGATGAGACTGTATTTATTACTAGCTTAGATTAAAACTGCTTCTCAATTCAGCATTTCCAGTCCCCAACACCAAAGTGCTTGAAGCATTTAGCTATGGTAATTCCATCTATGGGAAAACAGCGAAGATTGTAGCTCAACTTCCTACAAAGGAAATTGTGAATTACTTCCTGAAGGTAGTTCACTTAGAAAGGCCATGTTCCATTTGAGGCTGAAAACTGATCAGAGGATAGGTAGTCTCTGGAGGTATTGGACGATATATGTGTCTCGGAGAGTTCGAATCATTGAAGGCCATCTATATGGTTTCGCCAGAATTTGTCCCCGAACCTTATGCTTGCGGGATGTTCGAATTGGAAGGTTCAAATACCTACTTCCTTCTTACCGAGTTTCGCAAAGTCGATAAACAGGTATGTTAGAAAACCCATGCCCCTTGAGCGTTCTGACGAACAGTAGCCCGCAGAGTCGGATAAATTGGCTCCTCGTCTGGCAGACATGCATATGCGCTCGCAATCACCAACTGGCAAGTTTGGTTTCCATATCCAGACTTACCATGGGAAGATTGCCCAGGCCGTAAATCAATGGGACGATTCGTGGTGTGCTGTGTTCTCACGACATCTCGGATACCTTATGGAACTGGTCAAGAATTCTCTCAAATGGCCCGAGTTTGAGGTGGTATGCGAGCTCACATTGAGGAAGGTCGTACCTCGCCTCCTTCTCCCACTCCAGGCCGAAGGCAGAGTACTGAAGCCCTCGCTAATCCACGGTGACTGCTGGGATGGTAATACCGCCATGGATGCTAAGAGCGGACATGCCTTTGTCTTTGATGCCTGCTCATTCTACGGTCATAACGAGTACGATATAGGAAATTGGAGAGCACCGAGACATAGGCTTAGCAAAGGAGCTTATATTAACTTATACAAACGACATTTTCCTGTTTCGGAACCGGCGGAGGACTGGGATGCTCGTAATTGTCTCTACTCCTTGTCTTTCAACATTGGAAACATAATAAATATCCCCGGCTCCCAGCAACGTCAAGTGTAAGCGAAGAATCGCTGGAGATATGTGACCGACTGATGACCATCTCGTAGGGTCCATGACGATATGACAACCCTCTGCAAGATGTTCTGCCCGCAGGACTTGGAAACAGAAATGCAGAAGCTCAATCAAAAGTCTGAGAAGTTACACAACGGATCAATAGATTCCGGTGCATGAATACTGAAACGACTGGAGAAGATGGCAGAAGAATTTGAGTTTCTCGAGCAAGTGGAATGCTATAGATGAATGCGAAGCCGGTTTCTGCAAGGCAGCTACTTCCGCTTTGGTCCAGCGATAGACAAAAACTCCTTGAAGGCATCACCCAATCTCTCATCATAGTCCGTTCGTGACTGAAGAATTCCGTAGCTGACAGCGAAGTCACACCCAGTCATTAGAGTCTGCTTCAAGGCTGACGCCCCGAGGATCGACATGGTCTCTGCGTCCGCTGACCATGCTATAATGGGCAGCAGCTGGAGCCCCTTCTGATGATCGGCGTGGCTCCTGTCCATCAAGAGCTTCAGCACAGCATGGCTGTTGTAGATTATTGCCGTCGTAAGCGCTGAATGTCCGTTCTTCGATATGTAGCCCAGGGCAGCACCACAGGTGAGCAGGATATTTGCACATTCGACGCTCTGCGCCTTAATAACTGCCTGTAGTGCCGTCCATCCCTCCGGATTGGTCGCGTCGATCTCAGCCCCAAACTCGATGAGCAACTTGATCATTTCCAGCTTACTGCCAAAGCTGGCTGCAATAAGCGGGCTGCTGCGGCACAGGCCTTCGGGAACTATTGGGTTGGGATTTGCCCCGGCTTCGAGGAGGATGCGGAGGCCCTCAGTGTTGGAGCTGTCGACTGCATTCAAGAGAATAGAACGGCCGCTGGTATCCATCGCGTCTACGAGAGAGCCGCGGGCTATCAGGAGCTCCGTGTCATCCAACTGGGCCCGGGCTGTGGCCCAGGCAAGCGCGGTACGGCCTTTGGCATCCGTGACATATACGGCAAACGGGTTGTCGTCAAGCTCGGTCACGAGCTGGTTAGATGATCGGCCAAGGACAATTTGATGGATTTCGGGAAAGTTCTGCTCCCCGATCCAATCCCTATAAATGGTCGGGTTTGCCATGATGCATTCAAGCCCTTTCAGCTCCGTAGTGTCGCAGCTATTGCGATATGCAAATTCCCATACGTGATCATAGGACCTAGATTGGGCGGTCAGCGGCTGACAGCGGACATTACTCGATTCCGTCTTCATACTCACCAATCATCAATTGGTGCGTTGCACTCCATGACCAGAAATTGAGCAGTATGATAGTTCCACATTCCGGCGTAGAGCGCCCACTAACAATATTGTTAGTGATTACCAGGATCATAGAGAGTTAAGTAAAACCTACGCCTAACAAGGAAAGTCCTCGAGAGTTGCTCACTTCTTCTGGAGACGCCAGTCCTTCGCTAAATAAGCGCTTCAGACCGTCGATATCCCCCTTCATTGCAAACCAAATTGACTTGGCTGTGTCCGCAACTTTCCTCCGGACGGAAAGCTGGAGCTGAGATCTCGGACCGGAGACTGGAAGAAACAGCTGCGTGATCACTTTGCCGGTGAATCCTCTATGTGACGCCAGAGCGCTTTTATCGACTGTGGCGTGGTTGGGAGAACATGGCACGAGTTGCTGATCTCCCTGTCCCATTGACAGTTCCTGGTCCGTTTGGTTTGTTTCAGGCTGAATAGTGCCTAATGGATTCTGATCTTGCGTATTCGCGACGGGTTGCTCAATTGCCACATAGTCGATATGATTCAATGCAGGCTGTCGGCTCTCCGTTGTTGATGTGCTCGAATCAAAGCTCTGACTGCGTACTGTCGATGGTGTCGAAGCGAAGCTGTCGGGAGCTGAAGAATGACTGTCTGAGGCTTGTTCATCCCTGACGACGGGGACTTGGCGTAGCTGGGTCGAGGGAAGGAATGGGCTCTGTGGAACGCCCATTCCTGATTTCTGTCGCTTCCTCAGCAACGCCTCCGCTTCTGATTTTCTTTTCTGCAGTTCTAATGTGTGTTCCCGAGCTATTACAATTAATGAGGTGCACACAGCAGTACAATAAATATAACACTTACGTTCTACACCCCCTGCACTATCGGTCGTTTGCTGTGGGAAAATTGGCAGAATCCATTCTCCGTGCGACTGTGTTTGAACTGTAGACTGGAAAGGCGCATTTAAGGTCGTTTCAATGCTCCTTGCAAGGTCGACTGCGCCTGATTGCTAAGCCTTCTCTAATATACCGAACTCGTTTAGTAGTTTGGCGGCTTTGTCGTATGCACTTAGAGGAAGGTGCTTTACCCAACTGAAACAGTTAAATAAGGAGATTATTGTGAACGCATAACGTAGATACTAAGCAAGCGGGCCAACCAAGCGAGTGGGCCACCTTATTAACTTTATTAACCTTTGCAGCAATCTATCTCAACAACACAACGAGATAGTATAATACAATTGCTATCCTAGATTAAGCAGTATCTACAGTACGCTTCTGGCAGGTTCGTGAGTTATGGCCAGTCTCTCTACACTGTGTGCAGCGCGCTAAAGCCTACCAGCTCACACCTAATCAGGCCTTGCCTTGACACGTTTCCCCCTCTATCTGCTACTTAACCTCCCTTTAAGCAATAATATCCTCTCCCTCTGCCTTTGTTAAGGTGCCTCGCTTCTGGATCTACTTCTTTTTACGCTTTTTACGCTCTGTGGTAGCCTTATTTGCTTTCTTAAGACTTGCAATCCACTCACGCATAAGCACAGCTGAGTATACTATCACCTTAGCACCCTTTTTGAGCTGATTAAGCGCTGCAATAATAGAGGCAGGTAATAAGCTATAATACCTCTATATCCAATCACGAATTAATGTTAATTAAGCCTCTAGTTTACGTACATTACTTAGTATTTTAGCTTCCTATTGGGTAACCTCTAGCATAGGTAGTATTAGCATATAAAGCCTTATATTAAGCTTTAATATTACTACCTCTAGATTGTATAGGACTAGGCTAGCACCTTAGAAGCTTACGTAGATATTATCCTTAGTAGTTAACTAATTATAGGCAGCACAGAAGGCTGGTAGGAATTTAAGCTTAGTAATATAATTAATGCTATTATAGATTAGGCTCTTAATCTAATACCTATACCTATACTTTAGTAGTAAGAAGTAGCCTATATTAAGTAGCTATAGGAGGTATAATAAATAAGGTAGTATATAGAGTATAAAGATATTATTCTCCTTATAGAGATCTTAAAAGCTAAGTAAGTAGTAGCTCTTATAGCTATTAAAGATAAGTAGCTAATATACCCTAACCTTCCTGCCTTCTATATGCTTAATAAAGTGCTTTAGCTACTTAACTCCTATCTTATTAGTTATCCAGCTATTATTACTAACTATAATAGCCTAGTTATATAGTATATTATTACCCTTATACTAAGTAGAGAGGTAGTACTAGCTAGTAAAGATAATAAATAGTAGGATTAGCTACCTAGCAGTATTAATTCCCTAGATTATACTAACCTACTTATAATTGCCTAGCTATATAGCCTTTAGCCAGCTATATCTCTCTAAGCTAGTAATAACTAGATAAGATAATATCTTACCTATTAGGAAGCTAGCTTTATTAAAGTTGTAGGTATCCTTATTAATAATACTATACTAGGTCTTAGTACACTATATAAGCTTAAACTAGGCCTTAATAGTCTTAGGATCCTTATAGAGGGCTCTCTATTAATTATATAGTTAATTATATTATATCTTAAGGCTTATAGTCTAGTTAACAAAGTTCTTTAGCTAGTCTCTACTAACCTATCTACTAGTGCACTTAGTAAGTAGCTTATTTACTATATCTTATATAATAGCTAGAGAGGGCGCAAATCCTTGTAAATCTAGGTTAAGGATATATCTCTTAATAACCTCCTCTTCTATCTTAGTGAGCTTCTTTGACTTTAGCTTATAATTACGTTACACAGTAATTCCGTCACATTGTTATTATAGTGTTATTTGGGGGATATTGTATATCTATACAGCCTCTCGTTCGCTCTAGATCTAATTCTAATTAATTGCTGAGATAGCTAGGAAGATATCTCCTTTGTTGCAGGGCTGTTAAGTTGCAGTTAGTGGAGCTATTGTAGTTAAGGGGCAACGCGTCGCGAAAAATTAATGAGGTGGCCCACTCGCTTGGTTGGCCCGCTCGCTTAGTATCTACGTTATACTTACATCCAATCACTAAGATGTTGTAGATAGTAGAAGTAGCAGCCAGTACTTCCCAATTTGTCAGCGAGAGCCCAGTTTCTCGCACCATCTCTTGCCCAGTTGATGAGATTGGCCTCGACGACTTCTCGGTCGTAAGAGGATGACTTGCAAATGACAGCAACCGCAAACGCAACTGCCTCTTTCGTAATGGAATACCTGTCTGACTGAGATCGCGCGGAGATGTTGTCATAATATGCTGTCGTGATAAATCTCCATAGAATTTTGTTGGAAACAGCAGAAGTACGCACAGAAAGTGTATAGCTGTAGTGCTCCGTAAGAGACGTAGGAGCTTGTGAACTGTCACTCCGTAAGAACATCGAAGGATCGGTTTTCCATCTCTCAAATGAGTCGGCAATCTCTGAAGGTAGGGCAACTTCGCCTTCTTTGACTTCCCATAATGGCTGAGTTCTGTCATATGCGCCCAAGGCGGCAGTTAATGGGGCTCTCTCGCCCAATAAGGCTGAACCGGTTGATGAGGCTACATCAGACGTGAGCGATAAGGCTGTGTCAACGCCCGACAACGTAGTCGATAAGGTTGTGGTAACGCCCGACGTAGCGGAGTTGGGACTTGCGGCGGCCTCATGTAGATCATCGTCTTGCGCCGATGTTCCAACAACAGCATCCTGAGATGAAGGATTCTCTTTGGTCGTAGAATCTGGTCGTTCTTTCCCTTTTAAGCGGACTTTCGTGGACTTTTTGGTCAAAATTTTGCGCAGAGTTTTGCACACGTTCTCATCAAGCCCTGGTACAGCTTCCCGGATCGTCTGAACAAACTGTTTACACGTTAGATAACGTAGGTACTAAGCGAGCTGTCCAACCAAGCGAGCTGTCCACCTCACCAACTTTTCGCAACGCGTCACTTATCAACTATAATGGCTCCACTAACTATTGCCCAACCGCCCTATAACGAAGCAGATATCTTCCTAGCTATCTTAGCAATTAATTAGAATCAGATCTAGAGTGAATGAGAGGCTGTATAAATATATAATATCCCCTAAGTAATAATACATAGTTAATACACTAGAACTACTATACAATGCAATTATAAGCTAAAGTTAAAAAAGCTTACTAAGCTAGAAGAGGAGGTAATTAAGAGATATATACTTAACCTAGATTTATAAGGATTTACGCCCTCTCTAGCTATTATACAAGATCTAGTAAATAAGCTACTTACTAAGTATACTAGTAGACTAGTTAGTAGAGACTAGCTAAAGAACTTTGTTAACTAGACTATAAGCCTTAAAATATAATATAATTAACTGTATAATTAATAGAGAGCTCTCTATAAGGATCCTAAGACTATTAAGGTATAGTTTAAGCTTATATAGTATACTAAGGCAGAGTATAGTATCTATAATAAGGATATATATAACTTTAATAAGGCTAGCTTTATAATAGGTAAGATATTATCTTATCTTATTATTACTAGCTTAGAGAGATATAGCTAGCTAAAGGCTATATAGCTAGGCAATTATAAGTAGGTTAGTATAATCTAGGGAATTAATACTACTAGGTAGCCTATCCTACTATTTATTATCTTTATAGGCTAGTACTACCTCTCTACCTAGTATAAGGGCAATAATATACTATATAACTAGGCTATTATAGTTAGTAATAATAGCTAGATAACTAATAAGATAGGAGTTAAGTAGCTAAAGTACTTTATTAAGTATATAGAGGGTAGGAAGGTTAGGGTATATTAGCTACTTATCTTTAATAGCTATAAGAGCTATTACTTAGTTAACTTTTAAGATCTCTATAAGGAGAATAATATCTATACTCTCTATATACTACCTTATTTATTATACCTCCTATAGCTACTTAATATAGGCTACTTCTTACTACTAAAGTACGTATATAGGTATTAGATTAAGAGCCTAATCTATAATAGTATTAATTATATTAGTAAGCTTGAATTCCTACTAGCCTTCTATACTACCTATAATTAATTAATTATAAAGGATAATATCTACGTAAGCTTTTAAGGTACTAGCCTAGTCCTACTTAATCTAGAGGTAGTAATATTAAAGCTTAATATAAAGCTTTGTATACTAATACTACCTACGCTAGAGGCTACCCTATAGGAAGCTAAAATACCTAGTAATATATATGAATTAAAGGCTTAATTAGCACTAATCTATGATTATATACAGAAGCATTAGGACTTATTACCTACCTCTATTATTATAGTACTTAATTAGCTTAAAAAGGGTACTAAGGTAATAGTACACTTAGCTGTACTTATGCGTAAGTAGATTGTAAGTCTTAAGAGGGTAAATAAGGCTACTATAGAGTATAAAAAGTGTAAAAAGAAGTAGATCCAGAAGTAAGGCACCTTAACAAAGGCAGAGGGAGAGGATATTATTACTTAAAAGGAGGTTAAGTAGCAGCTAGAGGGGGAAATGCGTTAAGGCAAGGCGTAATTAGGAGTGAGCTGGCAGGCTTTAGCACGCTGTACACGCTGCAGAGAGACAGGCTATAACTTATAAACATGTGAGAAGCGCGCTGTAGATACTGCTTAATCTAGGATATTTACTATATTAATATTATCTCGTTGCGTTGTTGAGATAGATCGCTGCAAAGGTGGAGAGAGTTGGTGAGGTGGACAGCTCGCTTGGTTGGACAGCTCGCTTAGTACCTACGTTACTGTTCATATCCTTAAAATCTATTAGAGCTACCTTTTCGTTAGTTAGCAATTCCTCCAAAGTCGAGCCCTCGAGGTCTGACTTGACAACCTGGCTAATTTCGGCGCCCATTTGGTGAGGCGGGGGTTGTGGTGGAGTTTGAGTGGAGTGCGGGCGCCAAATTTGCCCAGACCTGATCCCAAAAAAAACTGCCACTCACGCTAGGCCCAAACAGATCATTGAAAGGAACGCGTTCCACTCGTTCATCGTATCAGGTTTAGCGTGCAGATGTCTTTTCCCCCTCCGACGGGGCAAGGACGCTAATGCAGCAATCCCTGTATGATCCATATCTATTTGCGATTTGGAAGAAGCATCCCGTCCAAGCGCTACTACTCGGAGAACGCTGTTACTTTGTTTGGCTGCCAAATATCTGCAACCAGAGTGCGCCCATCACCAATAGCTTACGTATCACGATCAAGCCAGGAGAACCACAAGCTTTGTGATGATTGCAGCCAGGGAGGTGCGCGAGCGTACTGCTGAGTTGTGGGGCTGATTATATATGTATCTCGAGAACCGCAAAGCTGAGTCTCTTACGCCCTGCTCTGTCTGCCTCGACCCATTCTCATCGGTTGCCTTGCTATCCAAATGCTGCAGACCTTCGAAGGCTCGGGTCTTGGCAGTGCGACACGTTGCGAGCAGCTAACCCCCGCGCGTCTTTCTTGCAAGACACAACTTGTTGTCCAACCACACCATCCGCAGTACTTTGAGGGGGAGTTCGTATATTCAAGGTGAAAAGTGAGAAACTTGGTTTTTGGTGGTGTGGACAGTGGCTTGTGACCAGATTGCTGATGCTGCAGCTGGGTAAAGAATTAAACTGTAGAACGGAACGAAACAGGTGGTGTCTCCCGTGGGCGCCTGCTATATATCTCTCGGTCTCGCACAAGGCTGAATCCCTTACGCCCTGCTGCCTTCTTCCTCTTCACCGGTGCGTTCTGCGACCCATTCACTCAACAGTTGCCTTGTTGTCCAATGCATACACCTGCACTCGGCGATATTGAGCAAGGGCTCATCGCACCTCCTTCAACACCTTTGGTATGTCGTCACGTTTTGCCCAATCTGGTCGCTTATTCTGACCGCACCAGCTACAATGCAAAGACTCAGACGCTCGGGGGGGGGACTATTGAAAAGCTCTTCAGTCGCAAGTCAACGTTCTCCGACAAAGTTCAGGGTATGTTTGCTCTAGTGAATTGAAGTACAAACAGCCAACCTGAGAACACAGTCTCTCATCCCTTTATACCCGCACATCTTAGCATGTGGTGGATCCACCTTATGATTATATCTCTTTTCTGTCTATTTTCCATGTGTATTCTGTCCAGTCGTTGTAGATCATTAGCCGAAGGAAAAGGTAATCGTGAGTTGAAGGTTACCTGAACGGGGTCCGAGTTGTTCTTGTACAGCGGCCTGGAGCTGAGCTTGGCTGGCCTCGCGCTGGTTTTGGTGGAGGGCTATGTCAGATTGAGCCCGCCAGAGGCTTAAGTTGATCCTTATCGCTTCAGCGCGTTTATTTAGCTCCCCATCTGTCAACGCTGTCGGAAACTCGATTTGAAGAACTGAGGTCGGCTTTCTTTCTTGGGGAGATTGACGATAGTTTGAAGGCTTCAGTGTGACAGTATTGAACGCAGGTATGCTTTTGAGTCTCCTGACTGACTGCATGAGATGCAATGTATATAAAGAGAGCTTCATAGCCATCGAAAAGCTTGGATTGAATGCCAAATCATACAGCCTTCCTAATGTCTCAGGATTCTGCCAAGCTCAGTCCTTCTCATGCATCACTTGTCCAAGCACGCAATGTTAAAACAACCTCTTGTCCAATCGAGATTCCACTAGGCAAGAGCCCGGCGAAGGTGCAGCATTGGGCTTACCAGGCCTCAAAATTCGGCAGCGCCCCGCCGAAGTCATTCTCTGGTCCAAAGAGCACGCATGCAAGCCCCAGGGAAGGAAAGACTACATCCTTTTCGACCTGGGCTGACCAAGCGCGCTCTCTTACTCTCAGTCTCAGCGATGCGGATCTTTGTGCCTGTGACGACCATGAGGTACCTTTCTTAGAGACGGCACCATCACCACCGAAACCACTATTGCCAGTGATGCCTCTTTTGAAAACCGAGCAAAAGAAACCGTCACGACCGGCTCTGCTTGCGACGCAAAAAAGAAGAAAAGCAAAGAAGCCTCTGTCTGGAATCAAGGAAAGTCTCGAAGAGGAGGGTTCAGAAACCAGGAAGTGAAGTATACATATCTTTCCCTTGCCGTCCATAATCGCTCACGATTTCTGTTTAGCTCAATTTAATACCTCCTCTTCTACCTCGTGCTCCCACAACCTCCTTTCGGATTATTGCGACACACAATCATGACGGAGGAAGCAATAGTCCATGGTCAAAGGGGGGATGATGACGGAGACAGCGGTATCGGCGACATCGATTCGTCTTCGGAAAGCGACAACACCTCCGTGCGATCTGAAACCAAAGATTACGTTGAGGAGAATGGTCGGCTCTATCACGCTGACTGGATTGATGGCAAATATTTGCTTCCGAATGACGAACGGGAACAACGAAGATTGGATTCTCAGCACGACGTCTTGTTCGAGGGTAATAGCTTACACAAAGCGCCCCTTCAAGGGCTGCTCAACGTGCTTGACGTCGGAACCGGCACTGGAAGATGGGCAATGGCATTTGCAGAAGCATATCCCGACGCGATGGTAACCGCAGTGGATATATCGTTCAACGTGATGCCAAAATGGACGCCCGAAAATTGCAACTTTCTTGTTGACGATGCTGAACACATTCAGGGCATCGGAAATAAAGAGTACGATTACCTCCATGTGCGCCTTCTCCATGGATTTCGTAATCCAACTCGTTTCTTTAGACATGCTTGGGAAGCTCTTTTGCCTGGAGGGTATATCGAGATCACCGAGTTTGAGCTTCCATTACAATTCCACGACCCAGAAAAAGCAAGGGACTCAATACTCATGACCTGGTCAGCAAATGTAATAGAAGGGGCTTCAAAACTGGGCATTGATCTTACCATTGCGGAAAAGATCTCCACGTTGCTCAAAGATGGAGGGTTTGAGGATATCGAAGAGAGTATTTCCGCTTGGCCTATTGGCGCATGGCCAAAGAAGAAAGAAAGAAAAGAACTTGGTGTCCGTCTACAGGAGTACTGGATGGAAACTTTGGCAGCTTTTGCTTGGAGACCACTCCGCGAAATGGACTGGCACAACGAGGAAACCCAGTGTTTGCTGGCCAAGATGCGAACTGAAATCTGTGGTCAAAACATCCGGGCATCCATGCATGTGCGCACTTTTTGGGCTAGAAAGCCATAGTCTGCTCGGTCGATTTAGCGTCCTGCATGAATGTAAATACCGCTTCATCATCAGGTCATTATGTTAAGTTAACTAATGCTTCCTTCACTAGCTTCCCTGTTAGCATTGTGCAGCCTCACTAGACCTGGAATATAAGAGGGTCTGGACGGGACGCCTGCTTCGCAAAACCTGTTGCGACCTAACAATTACATTTCTGAGACCAAGATGGAAAACAATAGCGAGACACGATTCACTCTCGTTGCATTTGGCTGCACATTATCATGTCCGCAATTCAAATCCTTCACGGTAGGATCAGACGTCTATTACTTAGACGACGCTAATACATTCTAGGAGCTGAATATCTTCGTCTTATCGGAACTGAGAGCTCGGAAATTGGATGACCGCGCCTTGGAGATCATCAAGTCAGGGAAATTCACTCTTACAACGAAGAAAGTGTGCGTTTTGAACGAAAAATCATTGAGTCAAGTCACACCTGGTCAGATTGTGGCTTTAGCACAGCATTCAGGCGAGCAGCAGCTCTCACCATTGAGAAATATGGCTCCGATTGTCGATAGGAAGAAGATGATAGTGTTCGGTGATTCGATTATCGAGCTATCGAACTATGACCCAGTTCACGGCCTTGAGGCTTGTCTGACAAGAGGTAAGGACTGAGCCGGGCGTCGCCAGATCAACATAACTTACTTCGAACTAGAGTACTGGACTCAATATCATGTCATAAAACATGGTTTCTCGTTCGTTCGCAGATCTCACCGTCTCTGCCTTCGCTTAACCGAGCAGGGGAATGAATACAACAGCAGGTAAAGAGGTTCTTCCATACTGCCTCCCAGTCGAAGGCCTGGAATACCTGGTATGCTGCTACTGCATGAAGCTACACCGAGTTAACCTTTCCCTTAGATTATTCTCCTTGGAACCAATGATTACTGCCTTCCGCCTGATCCTCGACATGTTCCGAAGTCTACATAGTTATCGCCAGAATATGAAAGACATTGTGCTCTCACCTATAGTAAGAACACAAAGACCAAAGATAGTTTTTATATCAGCGCCACCCCCGCGACAAAAGGTTCAAGAGGTTCCTTTTAAAGGCAAAATCCGGGACGAAGTGACAGCATTGCAATATGCCCAGGAGCTTAGATGTGTTACAGAGGAACTACATGCCCAGCAGGTTTACATGTTTGATCTATGTGCCGCAATAATGAGTGCAACTAAGAGCGGCGATCGCGACAAATTCTACGCCGAGAATGATGGTGAGTGACGGGCTGCAGGAGCGTTATCAAGTTGATTAATTCTTCTAGGCATTCACCTTAGCGAGTTTGGGAATGGGCTTCTTGCTGACGGAGTGATGGAGACAATCCGAACAGCTCAGATGGGGGCATAGCTGATAGCAGACATCAAGAATCACTCTCTGCCACATTTACCAACCTACGAGCGAATGACGACTGCAGTTGTAGTACACCTCATGCATGTGCAGAAGCTGTGTCAGGCGAGAATTGCGCAAGCATCTCATCTCACCCCGCATATGTGCTGCGTGGCCCTTCGAATGAGCGACTTGCATAAGGAACGAAAAGCCGGCTCAATGCATTATTCGAAGCTCTGCAGCAGGATGTGCTGAGTGGGTTGTGGAGGGTGATCTTGTTCTGGTTGAGTTCTAGAATCATATGACTGTATTTATACTAGTTGGCGGAAGAGCGTCTCTGCCAACAAACTTCCCCAAGAGAACTCTTTTCTATCGCTGCCGGAAAATTGACCCGCTCCCTTTTTCTTCTCCACCACCATGTCCCTCATCGGTTGCGGAGGCCCTAATCCTGGCGAGATTTTCGCATTTCCACTTCCTGTAAGCAGATCTGCAACGAGTTAAAGAACCTCGTTCTCACAGTTGCTAGCGAGCCGATGCTGGAGAAAAGGTGTACGCATTGGTTGATAAGAAGTGGGTCTCAGTGAAGGTCCGTGAACGAAAGACAGAATGGATTTGGTTGAGCTTTACATATCGCTACGATGTTTTGCATGGGGAGCAACAGTTGCTCGATATTCCTCAATCGGATATCATGACGGTGGAGGACTACAAGGAAAGGTTTCCGAACTCGACAGGCGCAGAGAGTGGGAAAAGCGGGCAATTGAAGAGACCCATTGCATCGGCTTCCGCTCAAGAACCCGCAACAGGCAATACCGTAGCTAGCTAGAGGATTGAGAAAGAAAGCTGCATAATATTGTGTGATCGGCAAAATGATTGCATCCAAACATAGTTCAAGAGTGGAGCATGATGTTGTCAGCCAATGTGGCAACGAGAGACGGTCTTGGATAGGCACGCTCAGAGATGATAAATAGACCATATCACAGAAGTTCAAATCCTTTTCTGTAGCTAGAACCCGATACAGCGAACAAAATGTGTGCCTTTGCTACAGATGAGTACGTTCAATTTGAGATTCATGGCTCAGTTTTCTCCTTACCATCCGGGACATGCTCCAATCTGAAGGTAAGCTGCGAACAGATGTATGTGACATTCATTCATGTTCTGATATCACCCAGTCCACAAGAGAGGAAATTATCAAAACTCTTGACCTTAACGAGCTAAATATTACTTTCTGGGTTGGAGATGTCTGGATCTTTGACTGCACATGGACGAAGCATGTCAAAGCAGGCACCAAGATCCTTTTGAAACGCGCGCCGGACTTCTCGCTTCCGAGTCCTCCTCAAGCTCCTCCTACGTCTTCGAAACGGACTTCCTCAGACGCAACAGTCGCTGCTGAGCTCTCAGATTATCCCTCCAGCATCTATACGGCAGATGGTCCTTACAAGCTCCCGTTTCCCGGGTGTGACGAGCGAGTCTACACATTCAGACCTATTGACTGCAAGGCTGCTGTGGCACAGCTTGAGATATATTGGAAGCTTAGAGCAATTGCTCCGCCAAAGAGATGGGCTAACCTTGCTGGTGAGGTCGTCAAAGGCGGGCGCGTTGGTGAGGTCGAACACCCTGAGGTCTGTCTCGGAAAGGCTTTAGCTGGCCCCTTTCCCGAGCTTCCAAACAACGTAGCATATTGGCATATCGACATATTGGAAAGCGAAGTAACCAGAAATTTCCGAGGAAAGGAGGAGGCTGCACATATGGACGGAGACCCCGTTCATCAATGGGATCGCTATCCATCTCAAGAACTGCAAGATGTGGGGCGGAAGAGACATTTCCGCGCGGGTTTCTCAATTGTCGCCAGCTGGAAAGAAATAGACATGACCGAAGAAGATGCAGAAAAGGCAGGATTTATCGGTATGAATATCGCTGTTGTTGGTCATAGCCGTAAAGTTTTCGCAGTCGTGGGCTTCAGGTCTCCGTAGTAAATGCCATCACCGATTTTGCAATTTCTCGCCTCTTTTCAGTAATGCTGAGTTGGATAGCGAGTATGAGAAACAGCCTAGCTTTTCACTAAGACTCGCATCCAAGTTCAGCCTCTTCAAGTCAACGGCAATCGGAAGAAAGGGGCGGAACGAGAGCGACGAGATGATGAAGATGCAAGTTACTACGAAAAGTGGCCACGAATAAGGATGGGAGCAACAGCGGAAGCTGCGTGATGAACTAGCCAAAAATGAAGTTTCTTGCCTGACAACGTCATTGATCCCGACATGCTTGCAAAATCAACTGGTGGCGTTAAAGTCATGCCGATCAGATCTTCCTTTTGATGATGTATGCTTGCAGGAAGGATTGCATGGGAGGGTGTGAGGGGTTGTGTTTATTTAATGGCGTCTTTGATGGCGTGCATGGGAGGTTTTTCACACTGGAAGATTTGTCCATCAGAACTCGAATATGCTAAAGGTGGGTACATGGTCAGAGAATGAATAGGTCTGAAAGCTGAATTCTTCATAGCTGAAGGCGAAAGACACTTACGCCCCCGCACAAAGGTAGTGCTGAAGGGCATTTGGCAATCCGTTGCTAATTCGGACAGACTTCTTTGGATTCTTAGTATCGAAGTGGTCGCCTCGGATGTCTGGGTGTCAATTTTGGCAGCAAACGACGCAGGATTCCTAGTCAAGCATTCGACATGGAAGGACTTCTACGGTATTCCAGGAGCAACGGAATTGATCGAGGATCTGTTTCCTCCACTGGTGTATCTCGCAGACTATTTCTCTGAGATGCTTTCTTTCCACTGTACCGAAGTTCCTGACTTGATTCTTTACCGTTGGGGGGCCTGAAGATGAGTCGGCATTTGAAGCTTTTCCATTCTTAGTGTATGCTCTTTCTGGTTACTCGTTTCGCGTGCGGCAACAGGATTTCGAGTTCATGTGCAATCCCAATGCATACATCAACTGGATACTGATGGGCCTATGAAAGCATTAGCAACGACGATATATGGTAAAAATCGGTATTGGTCTTGTTCAAGAACTCAATGGTGACGGCACTAGCAGCTGCAGGGGCGCCAGCTTCACTTATCCTTTCTGCTACTAACGCAACTTCCCGTCTGAAGTGTCTTTGTTAGTAACGGCCGGACAGGAGGCATATATCACACATCCACACCACACCACCGTGTATAAAATAGAATGAACTCCCAATTTGCCATTTTCTTCCATATGTGAGTGGAAGGTGAGAATAGTGGTGTGATATCCTTGAACGGCGTATCAGTGTCTCATATAGACCTCACTTCGCCACGCTGCGCGCTTGTGGTGGGCTATGCTTCCTGCCATTGTCCTTGACTATGGCTGGCTATGGCTGGCTGAACCTTGCTTGCTGTCCGATAAGCCTATGTGTCGTAACAACAGAGGTCCAGGTGTCCGAATCAAATGATCAGCGAGCAGCCACGCATCCTGAATTGCCAGCAGCCACCAATTGCAATTAAGGCTGGGTAGGTCGTGAAGACTTAAGAGAACCAGGTCGGCATAAATTATCCGTACTCAGAAACATTCTCCTTCGTCTTGAGATTCTCCTATGTCTAGTCGTCGATCTTCCCGACAAGCACCTGCTCTGCTCCGTGAGAGCACCTCTGTGGGACAACCTCGTGGTGAAAAACTCACCATTCGAGTTGGTGAGAGTTCGGAAAACCTGGTCGCCGTATCAACAAGTTCATCCCAAATTCCGGTGGACGCCGACTCCCGCTGTGGAGTTTGTTTTGAGCACTACCAGGAGAGTGAGGAGGTATGGCAGGCACAGCCATGCGAACATATATTCCACTTTGCGTGCATCGAAAAGGCGAGTATTCCATGCTTCAGGTTTAGACTAAGCTGATACAAGAAGTAGTGGTACAAAGAGTCCAAAGAGTCTTGTCCTTTATGTCGCGGGAATATCGCCATAGGGCTACCCCCAACGGCAAGCACTTAGAAGGGAGGGCGCAGGTTTTATGGTATACCCGCTTTGAAGATCCGATTGATGGAAAGCCAAGGAGGAACTACCAAAGAGGCGTGGTGGATGGAGCTCTGGAAGAAGCTGGAGAGAAGCAGATACCGCTAGTGTGAATGACTCGGGAAAAGGGGTACGAGAACGAGAACGAGAGCAAGTAAGAGGAGGAAGAGAAAGAAGAAGAAGAATAGCTAAGGATAGTAGTCGAACGCTCGTGAGAGAAGCGGCGAGAACAGCAGGAAGTGAAGTGTAGAGAGTGCTGAAGTACTGCAAACTGAGTTGGCGATAAGGAGCGTGACTTCACGGCCTGCCAGCGCCGGATTCTGGGCTTGTCGTGAAATCGTATGTCGATAATTGATCTGATTAGTCATTTGGAGAATTCTTTGCAGTCGACCTTAAGGTGCCTTCCTGTTCGTTAGTGAGATGAGCAGTTGTATCTTGGAAGAGGGTAAAGCGATGAATTTGGGAAGTCCGATTTCAAAGTGCTGTGAAACCATTGTAGCGTCTGATGAGGCCCCCTTTTTTCTCCGTTGACTCATGCACGATCTGAACGCGAAGGCTCCAGGATTCGTTCAAGTCTTCGGATGATCTCCTAGTCATTAAGTCAGCAATGGGCCAGTCTGAAGCTCGGAGACGTTACCGAGCAATGAGTCTGAGTTCTTTTGCGGCCTTCTTCACCGCCTAGATACTCCAAGCGCTTGGGACTGCTTTCGTTCTCAACCATATTTGCAATTTCTGTCCAGAGGAGGAGATCGGAATTGGTCACATCCTCGTTCGTAATTTCGGGATGTTTGAGCTGGTTAAGCATCACCTGAGCGGAATTGTGTAGCCCGGACCAACGGAAATTGAAGCCTGAAAAGGCTACCGTATGTGGCTCTGATACCAAGCGGAAAACGAAGTGGATAGTCCCAGCGTGAAAGAAGACTGTCTCACTTCGATTAAGAACGCGGAACCGAGCCTGGGAAGGACAGATCTGTCGTGATAGATGCCAAGCTTTGCGGTCATCATCACTTAGATCTGAGAACCAGCCATATCCAATGCGGCTGCGTTGGCAAGTGATGAAAGTGTCTTTTCCTCCCCAGTCTTCATGGGGCGGACTGAGGGCGCCGCTTTGCCCAACTAGTGCCCAATGCCTTCCGTCGGTCACACGTGTCCGACCTGCTTTGCCTTCAGAGGCGCATCGGTGGAGAGCGCGGTGATACACCCGAGAATTAACACCACGCAGAAATTCCGGATCGGACGACGGGATGGGATTCGCGAGCTCCAACGCGTTCAAATATTCAGTACCCTCACACCTGAATCGTTCATAAAGCTGGCCTATGGTCATGCGGCTTGCAGTTTCGTCCGCGTTCGTTCGTAATTTCAGAGGAGTTTGGACGTCCACTGTCCATTTCATCTGGTCTGGCGAATATTCCTCGAAAAATGCCGTGAGAGGATCCGAAGCTGTCCAATTCACTAGATTTGGCGTGCTGACAAAGATCGGACCGTTGATGGGGGCACCACTTTCGATGAGCTCTTTTGCGTCCTCTTCTGAGAGCATATGTGCCTCATCCTGGCTCGGAGGTCTCATGCTTTTGAAGAAGTCTTTCATGACCCTGTAGTCGTAACAGAGCTGGGATTCCGGGGATTGCTCCTTCAGAATACGGTCCGTCTGCTTTATGATCGCCTTTTGGAACACCTGCTCTTCTCGCAGTCGGCCGCTTCTCAGGTCTTTGCATCCTTTTGAACTCAAAGCGGGTGAGCTAGGCTGAGTACTCCCTGTACGAAGAGGCCAGAACCGGCGCAGATGCCTCACGTTGATCGTACCAGTGGGCTTGCAGGTCGCACAAGAACAGTTCTCGTTACCTCTACCAAAAAAATCAGCAGAGTAGTACACTGTTATCTCTTCGCCTTCTTCAACGTTTCGAACTGTAGTGACAACGGTGTGGTCGCCCTTTGCTTCCAGCTTCGAGTTGGGCTTGCAGTCGTGGTCGACAAAACGAGCAGGTCCAGCAGTGATGTAGCGCTTCCCACATGCTCCGTCTATGCGACCCAGGCTACTGTAGGTTCCCTTAGTTGCATTGGTGACTGTCGCGTTGGCTCCCTTGAGATATTTGACTTGGGTGCCTTTCTCCATCGTCTTCTTTGCCACTACACACCATTCTTCGTGTTGCGAATATTGTTGAGCTGTTGCCAATTCGAAGGGACAGTCTGACGACAGCATATCGCAGTATAAAGCGAGTTGCATGCGGAGATCGTGCAGGTCAGGAGAGTCGAGCCCAAGGGGAGTTCGAATACTGGTTATGAGCGACGAGAGAGCGGCGACGACTTGTTCATCGTGCGCCTCGCCGGAGAAGAGAGAAATCCTGACAACGGTTGTCGCTTGGAATGTTTGATTGTACTTTGTGACCTTGCAAATGTCATCGAGCAGTATGTCCGTCACACAATCATCGGCAAGTAGAAGGTCGTCCAGTTCTGCCCCTCTTCTCACTCCCTGCGCTTCGCCATGGACATCACCGCCGTTCGTTGGTTGCTCCAAGCTCTTCCATGACCTATCAAGAGTCCCAGACGCTTTCAGCCTCCGACCTCGTCGTCGTCGCGGAACCTTGCTGCACGATCCATCCGCTTTGTATGTGCCCTGCGACGTAATTCCTGACGTGGAGCGCAACTGGCGGATTGGAATAACTTCAGTATCTTTTGTGACACGTCCAGTCTGCGTTCGTTGTTGTAGACTCTTAGTGTTGGATGTGTCATTGGTGTGTCGATTATCTGAAGCCGGTCGAAGTGGTGAGAAAAGAGCGGTGACTGGATCAGAAATGACCACAAAGCCTTCATGATCGAAATCATAGCCGGAAAGTTCGCTAAAACGAAGTCGAAGTCGAAGTTGAATTTGCTGCTTCCACACCACCCGATTAAAGTCAGCTTCACCAGGCCATTCGCTCAAGTATTCAACGTGCTGCGTGGAAAAGGTGACGGGGGTTGACCTGTCGCAACTGGCTTTCCGCCATGGACCTATCGCGGTGATCATTTGGTTCAGCTTGATGCAGGCCTTCTGCCAATCTGGCTCAGCCTTGCATGCTTTGTTCGCATATCGAAGCAAATTGTAGCTCCCAGTGGCAAGGCCCAGACGAGTGACAACCGTTTCACCCCAGGCCTTCAAAACATTATGGTAGGGTGTGATGCGATGCTTGTACGCCTGGGTGGACCTCTTTTGGAGCTCGGAAAATTCGGACGGTGGTAGGACAGCGTCCTCCTTGTCGCAATGCTTCCCAATGAGCTGGAGAAGAAGATATGCCTTCAGATCCATCTGGGAGCTTTCTTCGAGTATGTGGGAGCATTCGATCTTGGCCAGCTCTTTTTTTGCTTCAGCACTCTGGCATGAAGCGAAGGCGCTCTCCATCCGCTGAAACTCGGGGCCGCACACATCGTCGAGTGGCAGTGGAGGTGTTAGTGTCGCCATGGCGGAGAGGAGAACATCGGTTGGGGCAGTGGTTAGCCCGCACACGTGGGCAAACCGCGGGAAACGTGTTCGTCGTCGTCGTCGTCGCCGCTAAGGTTGTCGAAGTTGTTGAGGTCGTTGAGGTCGTTGAGGTCGCTCGAACGCGATTGAAGAAAGTGAAACGCTTCCGGACGCGTTCACAAAGAATGACGGAGCGCGAGCGCACGGGCCACACAAGACAGTTTTGTGTGGTCCATGCGCTCATGGAACTCTGAGAGGCAGAGTCTGACCGACATGGGCAATCTGAGCACGATATAATGTTAGGCTACAAAGCTACGAGATCATACTGATTTTTAGGGGAGTTGTCCAGTTCACGTGCAGCAGAAAGTATATTGAAACAAGTGGCAGTCAGTCTTGATTGCTAGTGCCTAAAGACGCCTTCGTTTCGTCCCTGGAAAGTCAAATTCGTCAGAAACTTTCCTCTTTCAATGATTAGGGCTGCCAAAGAACAATTTCAGACGTTGTTGCTTGATCAGCGTGTTGACTGAGAACGGAGAGGCGCTAATATTCCAAGTTTCAGCCTGTCCCCTCTTCAATGATATAGCAAATGAGTCAGTGGTGTTTATCTCGATACTCTTTCAAAAATTGCCATCTTTATCCCAGCAGGAAGGGTCATCAATCAAACAGATTAGGCAGCCATCCAGTAGAAATTGCGCTGATTCTGCCGAGAGCCGTTCCATTAGCTTTGGAAAGGCTTGATCTGTAACTAGTACGGAGCATAGAATACATCCTAAACCTACAAACTTCCCTTTATACCTATCTAGATCTCTATCCAGTTTAAAATAGAACAAGGATGCAACTAAGCTATACGCTGCGTTGTCTATAGGCTTAGACATCAAGCCATCTCTGTCAGCTTGCTCCTTCATTATTGGCATACTCACTATATTATCTAGTCTTGGCCTAAATCCATCAAGCGCAGTGTCAATTCGATAATACCACTCTGGAATACACCAGGTTTGGATTGCTTCTCTAATCTGCTTATCCTGTAGCTTCTCCCAGAAGGCTTCACCTAGCTTACGCAAAATACTTTTATGCCATATATTATCAGATACCCTATTAGGCACGTCAGCATAGTGCGGTTCGCCAGTCCCTAAAGAGATAACAAAGTCAGGCTTGCTACTTAAAGGGAACAAAGCTGCTGCCTCAGAGAGCACTAAAATCAATGGATTATTCACAAATGGTCCTGCATCTTGAAACATGCCAACATCACAGATATATTTCAGAGGGAAAAATCTATAGCTTATTAATTAGTTACAGAACACCAGGATAAGAGTTAACATACCTAAGTGCAGTAGAAGCTGAACGTGCTCTACATTCAGGTCATTAGCATAGTTTTAAGCTTTCTCTACGAACTTACATTTCCTATAGCAGAACATTTCCTGATCCGTCCTTCAGCTTTATAACGCGTTCTTCTGCTCTAGTTAGGTCTTAGTCCATTTAAAGCGCGTAAGACGTACCTTGACCTTCAACTCAGTTGCCTATACCATTGTAGTTCATGAAGATATAGCGAGACGGCGTACCACCAACAGTTGCCACAGGAAGGCTGATACGTGTTCCTGTAGTTATTGCATAAGAGATATCTAGGATACTCCTGTTATCTCCAAAGACCTATTTCAGCGCTAATTTGATATTCTTAGGCGTATAAAGTCTATCAGCAAAGTATAATATCAAAAGTTCAATGAAGTTACGGAAGATTGGAATTTTGGACACTGTCTGAGGCGTAAAAGCAACTTTAGCAAGTTATTCAAAAGTATTAGTAGACTCCTTAATGCCCCATCCGTTAACAAACATAGCTAAATAAATGAGGCCTCCTGGAAAAGGTCAGCTGTAGCTAGAGAGTTAATAAGCTAATATAGAAGAACGTACCTAAACTAATCCCAAAAGCAACTTTAAAGAATTGCTGGAAGGGAATTAGTAAGCTAATTCAATCCTGTATACGCTTTATTATCCTAAGAGAAGAGGCACCACAAATACTACCACTATTAAGACAAAGAATTCCCACTCCCGCTGTAGGAGGATAAATTTTAATCTTTACTTCCTTAGGCATTTCTTCTCTATAAAGGAAATAGCATTATATTTTATATACCCATAGGTCATACTTATTAATATCCCTAAAGACTAGAACAGAGTTCTTATATAGGGTATATCCATAAGATAAGCTATACTATAGTCTTTAATGTAGATAGCAGAGACAAGTACTACTACTTTAGATACTATACTAATGCTGTTTAAAGCAGTTTAAATTATTATAGTAAATCTCTACGGCTAATAAAGGACTATATATTAGCTGCTTAAAGAAGCTAATTAGATATTTATAGACTAGATTAATAAATCTACTATAGAGGATAATATCATCTAAATCTAGGAAGGAAATAACCCTCTCTTTCAGAAATACATCTTTATAGAGAGAATCCAGTACTTACTCTAGAGTGAATACTATTAACTTATTAGATATTCCTATACTAGTTAAGGCATTATAACCTATAGTATAAATTAGGAGGGTAGCTATCTAGTAGAAGACTAGATATAATAGTAGGAGCTGTAAAGGCAGTAAAGTTCCTAGAACTCCTAATATACTTTATTAGGTTAGCTAAGTACTTATCCAAATCTTATAGTGCTGGATTATCTACTTATAAAGCCTAGATAAAGTTAAATAGCTTATATATAACCTATAAGAAGTACTTATATATACTTATAAGGAATATAGTAAAGTAAGTTATAGAGAAAAGATATCTAGACTACTCCCTATACTTTTACACTTAGTCTAATCCACTTATAATATATTCCTTAAGTTGTTACAAGCGAAGCTCTGCACTACTGCACCAGTACAACCAAAAGGTACGAGTAATCAACATCATTGATTATCAAGTGCAGAATAATACATGTACCTTACAATATCCCCCCTCTTAGACGCGTTTAACCCCAAATGCTCTAAGAGGTGATAAAGCTGTACCCGTACTAGACCTCCAGCAGCTCTTAATACAGCGCCTAAAGAGGCCGCCTTGTATCTCAGCATAAAGCCGGCTATGCTGTCTGACGCTGGTGAGGATTGAACGCATGACCTAGCACGACCCCGCACTGACGTTAGGTAATGTTGATTACTATGTTATAAGCGAAGCTCTGCACCACTGCGCCAGTACAACCAAAAGGTGCAAGTAATCAACATCATTGATTATTAAGTGTAGAATAATACATGTACCTCACATAAGTAGTCTATAGCAAGTATTAATAGAGAGTGCACTAGTAGGGAAAAGGGTAATTATCTCAATTGCTAAAACCTACTTAAATAGGTCTCTTTTTATTTCCTTACTTAGTAGCTATAGGAAGGCCTTCCTTACCTCTTTCTTATTTTCTAAGCCTAAGGGGATTTTCTTAGTTACTATAACTACCTATAGGTAAGTACTCCTAGGAATTATTAGCTTATAAACCTACTTAAGCTATATAGTAAGATAGTAGGTAACTTACTTAAAACTACCTAGGTTATCTAAGAAGAAATAGAATACGTTAATAAAGGGATAAAGTAGCTAAGAGTAGATAGTACTAGATATCTCACTAAGTGAGCTAGGTCTCTAGACTATCTACTTCATAGTTTTATAACACTTAGTAGAGGGGATTTTAGCCCTTAAAGTCTTTACTAGGATATTACTATTAGTAATAAGTAGAGGCCTTTTATTAAAGATACTAGATACTTTAATATAAAGGTATATTTCTCCTAGAACTTACTTTATAAGAAAATATTAGTTTCTCTTTACTCTAAAGAGCTTACATAGTATAACCAATTTCACTCTATTACTAATTAGTATAAAAAAGCTTGGTATTTCAGAATCTAGCTCTAGAATATAAGTTTTAATAGTATTAAGGTAGTTAGAGATTACTAGATAGGTATTATAGCCTTTAGAGTAAAGGCTTAGCTAGCTTATATACTAATAGTACTTTATAATTAATATTAATAATAATAGACTTTTAAGAGCTAGTAGGTAAACTTAAACTTATATATATACTTAGGTCTAGAATTAGGCCCTCTATTAAGACTAAGGCCTAATTTTAGTATTTACTATTACTAAGAGAGGGGGTTAAAATCTAGACCCCCTATATTCTATTTATACTTCTATAAAGAAATAGAGTTTATAATATTTTAATATAACTATAACTTATATATATACTAGAATATAAAATCTAATAGTAATCTAAGATTATATTTCTATTATAAGTAGAATAAGCTGAAAAAGCTATTTATCTACCTTGTACTATTAAGATTATCCTCTACTAGTACTAAAAGAGAAAGTAAAAGATACTAAAAAGTACTAAGAAAGTGAATAACTTATATACTTACTAGTATACTCTTACTATAGTAAAAGTAGAAGACTATATATATATATAGATATAGTTAAAGCTTTAGATTAAATTATTTACTAGAGACTAGGGTATAAAAGACTTAAAGTTCTTATTAAGGATATATCTAAGCTAGAAAATCTTGTTATAAATATAAACTATTATTACTATAGTAAGTCTATTCTAGAGGCAGTACCCTAGATTAAAGTTACTAAGCTACCTAGAGGTAGCTTAGCTATAGGTTAGATTAAATTACCTAGTAAGCTGGTAAAATACAAGTACTTTGGAATAGAAAGGCTGCGTTAACTTTATACTATCCTTAAAGAGCTACCTTAGGTTAATCTTTCTATAAAGCTGATACTAACAGAAATAATATATATAATATAGCTAAGGAAGTAAGGGGTATATATAAAGGGTGTAATCTAGGTTATTATTAGTCTTCTATAATTACTAAGTAAAGAAATAAAAACTATTAAGAGATATTTATAGGATATTCTTATATATTTAAATACTTATATTATCTATATATAGATAATTTAGGGGTATTAACCAGCCTGTGTATAGGATTACATAAGCTTACCTTACGTAATTAACTGCATAGAGGCTTAGTAAGGGGTACCTGAAAGCTGAGCTTTTGTCTAACTCTAGATAGATATAAATAATACTAACCCCTAATTATATACTACCTAGTTATATCCTATATATATATATACATTATAGATATATATATTAGGATAGAGCTACCTATCTACAGCGTACATTGAAGTCTATTTAATACTAATTAGTAGTTGATTAACTTCAACTGCAAATTGGCAAGAGTGAAGACAGAGTTATACCTTAGTGAAACTAACTTCTACTAAGGTCTCTATTTTATTACTATTTCTATTTACAGCTATAGAATAGAGAGATTAACCTTTAAGAATATATAAAGGAAGATAGTGCATTATATACCCTAAGAATCCTACTGTATAAACCTAGTAGTAACTAAAATAAATAAATACTAGTACTAACGCTAACACCAGCACTACAATAGCTTAACCTAACTAACTAGCTAATACTATATTAGCTGAAGCTAGCCAGCCTATATATTTACTAATCCTAGATAAGAACTAATTAGATTTGTATAAAGAAGAAGTAAAGTTCCTATATTTGTATAAGGACCTATTAGAGGAAACTAGTATTAGAATATCTACCCTCTAAAGTGCTGTATGCCTTTAATACTAGAATAACTAGATTAATATAACTATAGACCTATTAACCTTCTACCTTAATATATATACTATATATATTCTTACTAATATCTACTAATTAAAAGGATTACCTAAATAAATCCTTAATAACTTTAAGGAATACTTCTATATATAGGAAGTGGAACACTTCTAATATATTAACTATATAATTGGATAAGAACTTAGGGATATAATAAACTATAAAGGACTGTATAGAATAATTAGGATAAACTATAAAATAGCTATAGAACTGAAAAGTCTAGTAAATAGAGATCTTATAGAAACTCTACTTCTACCCTAAGGATCTTATATACTATTAATAGTTTTATCTACTAGGCTACTACCTAAACTAACCTTATATAAGGAAGGACCTATAGGAACTAAGATAATAGTACCTAAGATACTAACTAGACTATTAGCTCCCCCTCTGTATAATCTACTAGTAAACCTACTATATACACCCTTAATCTAATAACCCTCTATACTAATAGAGCTATAGCCCTAATATTAACCCTCTCTATCCCTATATAATACACCCCTATACTGAAACATCTATAGTCTAATATAGCTACTACTAATTATTAAATATAAGAACTAAAGACTTCTGTATAAGAAGATAATTATGTTCTAGAAAGCTTAGAAGAAGTATAATAACTATACTAGTAAACTATATAATATCCTTGCTAATAAGACCTGAATCTTTATTAAGCTATACTGTCGTCTTAATATCTATAAGGTATAATACTCTAATATCTTCCCTAATATTCTTAAAGATTATGCGCATATATTCTATATATATACTATAGGTCCTAGCTATATATAGAAGGCTCTATATACTACCCTAGATACCTACTTTAATACTACTATTAATAAGACTTAGTACTATACTAACTGGACGTTGATATCCTTTATATAGTGCTAAAAGGAGAATCTAGACAAGATACTGTATAAGGCCTTAGAGTTTCTTATTAATAAACTCACACTTATATAGAGAGTAATAGGAGGAAGCTTCCTTAGAGACTAATAGCTATACGCCACTGTTATACAAGTATACTAAGGATAACCTGAATTTAAGCAGGCTATGTTCTTAAACAACTAAATATATAAAGGGCTATTTAGTAACCTTTATATAGCACTGTAAGTTAGTATAGATTACTAGATAAACTAGTATCTTTAGGAACTAGGAGATATATACTATATAGATTAAAAGTACTTTTCAAATTACCTAAAACCTAACTTCTATAGCTAGTCCCTATTATTATGCTCTTAAGGACGTAGCTAAAGCCTAAGAGGCTTCTATATAGAGTACATGAAGAAGAAGTACTTTATCTACTATAAAGAAGGATACTAGTCCTCTAATTATCCTTATATAGACTTTAACTATGTAAAATAGTAATATATAATAATATATAATATTGAATAGACTTCAATATACGCTGCAGATAGGTAGCTCTATCCTAATATACGTGTCTGTGGTGTATATGTATATATAGGATATAACTGGGTAGTATGCAATTAGGGGTTGGTATTATTTATTATCTATCTAGAGTTGGATGAAAGCTTAGCTTTTAGGTACCCCTTACTAAGCCTCTGTACAGTTAATTACATAAGGTAAGCTTATATAATCCTATACACAGGCTAGTTAATACCCCTAAATTATCTATATATGGACACTAGCAACTTTTTATTTTATTAATTAAGTTGCTTTATCTGTACATTACTTTAGTTATAGTCTCTAGATACCTAATTGTAACATTAAATCTATATCCTCCCTTACTAGCCCTATATATTATATAAGCCCCTTATATACCTTAGGTTAGGAAGGTTTACCTAATTTATCTATACCCTTATCTAGGGTAGTTAGACATTAATCTTGCCTAGAGATAAGGCTCTCTACAAAAGCCATTTCCACTAAGGGGTTATATGGACGTGATTTGCTAGTGCATATTAATTGATAATTGAAATTTTACAGTTCTAGTACCTAGTCTGTACCCCTTATAGCTTAGGCTCCTATATAAATAGCTAGTGGAGTTAGTAAGTTGGTATAGAGAGCTTCTGTAGCTAGATCTAGTAAATAGCTAGAGTATATAAATAGTCCTTAAGATTAAGCAAGTTAAAATATGCTTATTAGGATATAGTATACGAATAGAGGTATGTTAAAAGAGGGGTTTAAGTAAGTTATTGCATTATAGAGTATAAATAGAGGTATATTAGATAATAAGTTAATTAACTAATCTATAAGGAGGTATAAGTAGTAATTACTATTATTTAGGGAGGCTATCTAGGTATAAGATTCTAGGAGATTTCCCCCTTTTTACTTCTCTTCTTTATTCTCTCCTCTACATCTTCTTCTATACATTCTAGAATCTAGCAGCTTTTTAATTTATTAGTTAACTTATAGTAGACCTTTATATAATAGCTCTTTAGCCTACTCCCACCTAATAGGGCCTTACTAGCCCTATAGCTATTACTATTACTCTAGGTAGCTGCTAGTAGGTTATCCTACCCACTAGGACCTAGTAGGGTTACTAGTTTATACAGGGTCTCTGTATTAATATATATGCCTTATCTTTTATATAGTATTTAGATAGTATCTAATATATTTTTTTGTAGGCTGATAAGACTACTGTTACTACCCTACCCTTGTACAACGTTACTATAATTATTACTACTAGCACTAACCTCTAGCTTTTTATAGCTAAGATTATATACTAGGAGGGTTACTTCTATATACTGCTTATCTAGAGCTATAGGGCTCTATATGCAACTCTGTACGTGCAGCACTATAGTAGTAATTCTAGATCCTCTCTATTTAAGGATTGTTACATACTGCCTAGTTACTAGGTAGGTACCTATAGTTCCTATGTGTAGCAGTTACATAGTGTATACTACTAGTATTACACCTAGTATAATATTCTTCTCTATAGTTTTCTGGGGGAGGAGGGGATAGGGAAGAAGGGGGGGGAGGTGTTTTAATATATATTGAATAAAAAGTGCTTTCTAAAAACATGTAATATTCCCTTATATAAATAAGTGACTTTAGTGAGTATATCTATATCTAGCAGATAAGAAATATATATATAGAAAGTACAAAGTAATATAGGGAATTAGTATTGCGTATAGAGGGGTTTTAGAGTTTAAGTACTCTATACTAGATTAGTGCAATCTACAGATACCTCAACCTTAATATTAAGCTTATTAGTTGAAACAAGAGATTCTATTATAGTATTTAGACTCTTCTTTGTATACACATTAGTAGGATTATCTTTACTATTAATCCATTGAATTTCTATAATTTCCCTCTTTTTGTATAATTCCTAAAGAGACATAATATTAATTATAAGCCTCTTCTTATTAGTAGTACTAAGCTTGACAAGGCAATTATACAGGGATTTCAAATCTGTATATATAATAACTAGTATTAGGGGTAATGCCAGTATATAGGTAACTTAGAGAAGTGTAGAGCTTAGTGCAATAGCGTTGTTGAAACT